>JAMQGT020000381.1:0-121514 GCA_024447675.2 Pterophyllum scalare | reverse complement strand
TTGCTAGTTAGCTAGTTAGCCTGATGTTTTCTCTCTAAGGTTTCACAAAATCAGAAACAGGGTGTTAACAGGCTTTCACAGCACTTAAGTCAAAGTTTCTTTTTTTTTCTCCATAGTTCTATTGTCTATAGCTACAAAGGACTGGGAAATGTTAGCCACCAACTAATGAGACACAGCTCCATCTCCAAGTTTAAAATTCATAATTTCCTAAGTGTTATGTGCTCCTATGGATATCACAGACATTTTGAGAAAATGCCATTTGGTGGCTTTTGCCCATTCTTATCATTTGTTTTACGTCTTATTAAGGCTAAAAGATGCATTCTGTACAATTTGAAATTATTTCTGAAACACTGATCGGCCTGTTGTGGTCAACAGAGGGCTGAGTTTGAAGACAAAGCTGCTGATTTACAGTTCAATCTACATTCCTACCATCATCTGTGGCCATGAGCTGAAAGATGATCACTGATAGGAGTGTTAGAAATGAGCTTACTCCAAAAGATGTGTAAGCGCATTCGCAGACACGAGGTGAGGAGATCAGTCATTTGACTGGAGCGAAGAATAGAGCTGCTACTTTGCACTGAAATGAGCTGTTTGAGTTCACTATTTGAGGATGGCCTGGAGAGATTATGTTTCAAGACTAGCCTACCGCTGGGTATCTCTGTTTAGACTGCTGCCCCCACCCACGGACAAGTAGAAAGAGGATGGGTAGAGGAGAAACTGAACATTACCAGCACAGGTACAGTACAGCATCTGCAGTGGAATAAAGCGTAAATCATGGCAAAGCAATCCTACAATCAATTTTCATTCAAACCCTTAAGCTCAACACACACTCAATGGCAGTCCCGTAAAATATTGTGATAATGTCGACTGAAAATAGGTTACAACGATCTGATGAAAAAGAGGCACTACTAGTGAAGATCTGAAGACACCAGCGTTTGGTTTTTGCTCCCTCGTTAGCACCTGTACCTGCTGCACCAAGGATCACTGTCTCTAGTACTCTGAGAGCGTGTAATATTCTGGACGTGGAAACTATGAGGAGCACGTTTCTAAAACGTCATGTGAAGGAGGCGTAAACAGACTAACTGAGATGCTGTTCTTTTTGTCCTGTTAAACACCTTTATCACTAATTTCACACCTAATTAGAACACACGGTAAGGAAGCAATGCATATGTGACATTAGACTAGGAATTACTAAGGCGTCACTGGGGCACTGCCGCACCAACTCAACAAAAGGAAAGACCACGCTTGTGCACCCCCGCACTGTTTCTCAGCATGGACAAATTATGTCTTTCCTTTATTACCTGGCCCACGCGGATCATGGTAGAACAAACCATTGCTGCTCTTTTGCCTTCATGCTGCACTTTGAACCTGCAGCTCAGACGGCTGTGTCTGGATCTTAACAACAAGCCGAAAAAATGCGGAAAGAACTCAAAAATGCAGAGCTCATGACTTTATAACACTGCTTCGGGGTGGATTTTTATATTCATTTATTTCAATGTGGACATATCTTCATATTAGGTGTGATATGAGGATAAAATTCACTGTTCCTACATGGATTTTCATTTTGCTTAGTATAATTTTCAGTTTAGTAAATACACATCTCCCTCGTGGACACAACCTGGATACAGTATTTCAAGAGAAAACAAACAACCGACACTCGCTTGTTCACTTCCACGTCACAAATGCTGCTTCTTCTCTCGAGCGTACAGAGTGGTGCATTCCAGTGTCTTTTTTTTTCAGCTTTGCACCTGCTGACACATTGCTACAGGCTCACCAGTGTCGCCAAACCTGCAGGTTACAATGTTTGTGCTTTCCATTGACTCACCACCTGCCCGTTTGCATATTTTCATTTCTCAGGCCACTGCTCCTTTTGCTTATCTTTATGTCTGGTTGCTGCCCAGAGTTTTCAATACTCGGCCCTTCTTTCTTGTTTGTTTGTTTGTTTGTCAGATGTGTTAATGTTTTATTTTTTTTCCCCCAAATTAATGTATGTCTGTCCTTCATGCAACATTATGTTATGATACAGTGTACTTTACAGGGTCGCGGTTAAAGGCAGGTCTATTCCAGGTAGATGTCCTCTGTAGGGCACGAGAACTCCACAAACTCTTTATAGTACAGCTGGAAGGCTTTCCTGAAAAAGAAAAACATACGGCAGCCATTTCTTGACCCCAGTGTGTCGAACTGATTGATACATCGAAATTCTGTTTTACTTTAAAATTCAAGTTCATGGGGAAAATGAATGTTTGCAAAAAAAAACAAAACAAACAAAAAAAACATCTCATGCAGTTTGGAAGCTTGAAAAACAACAGTCAGCAGATACGGAAGCACACTGCAAACAGTGCAATGGAAACATTTTCAGGGACATGGAAAGGTGACGGACATGCCTGAGATCAAACTTAATATAGTTTTGAATTTATTTATTTAATTTATTTCCTCCGCCAAGGAGGTTATGTTTTTGGTAGTGTGTGTGTTTTGAATAAATTCTGATAAAATGTTGTGCAGATTGTGACAAATTTATGCAGTTTGGCATAATCACAGCTATGGACATAAGGTCTTCAAAACCCACCGCGCACCAGTTGAGGTGCACCCCTGGTGGCCACTCAGTAATGACCTCAGAAATGTATTTCCGAGAAAAAAAAAAAAACTTGGAAAAGTGGTATCATAGAAGGTTCTTCTGGCAACAGGAGCTGACATATGCTACTTTCGTTTTCTGATGGTGGCCATATTGGATTTTTTTTCTCCCCATACAGCCACCAGGTGGCCACCTCAATTATTATGTCATGGTTTGTGAAAACCTTATGTCCATACCTCTGACCATGCCAAACTGCACAATTCTTATCATTTTTTTCTGAATCACCTCCCTGTTATAAGGGTGTAGAGTGGAGTCATGTTAACAATCCATTCAATTTTGGCTTACATCCACCAAGGCGTTCAAGGTCAACATCAGGATTTAGTGGTCAAAAATTGACAAAAGGCCTTTTTACTTAGAAACTATGATTCTTACATGTGTGGTGTGTATTGCCAACATGTAGAAAGTAGCATATAAATATTTAAAATATCCCATCACAAGGCCAACACTGCACATATTCAGTGTAGTACAGATTCTCTGCTGAGGGAATACTGTACGTTTATATATGCAACTTGTTAAGCTGTAGCAAATGAAGCCCAGCTGTAAAGTTCCAGCAATGCAAATTGTGCATCACACTGTCACTGGAGTTCAGTTGGTGATACAGATAATGTATAAATGATTTTAGACTTGGTTCTAATTTTCTGTTGATGTTTATTTTACGTTGCTGGAACCGCAGTTACTAGAATGCAGATACCACTATTGATTAGATCATTTATCACCAAATATACCTATTCAGTCAGTAAATCACTAAAGCAATTTCCACGCCCCATTTATAAGGCTAGGGGACAATATCCGTTTCAAGCTTAAAGTTTCAGAGCTCTAATCAGCAGCTGCCAGGTCAGAGGGACAAAAAACCGCATCAAAATAAATACAGTGGTGTGAAAAAGTGTTTGCCCCCTTCCTCATTTCCTGTTTTTTTGCATGTTTGTCACACTTAAGTGTTTCGGAACATCAAACCAATTTAAACAATAGTCAAGGACAACACAAGTAAACACAAAATGCAATTTGTAAATGAAGGTGTTTATTATTAAAGGTGAAAAAAAATCCAAACCATCATGGCCCTGTGTGAAAAAGTGATTGCCCCCCTTGTTAAAACATACTATAACTGTGGTTTTTCACACCTGAGTTCAATTTCTCTAGCCACACCCAGGCCTGATTATTGCCACACCTGTTCTCAATCAAGACATCACTTAAATAGGAGCTGCCTGACACAGTAAGGTCCACCAGAAGATCCTTAAAAGCTACACATCATGCCGAGATCCAAAGAAATTCAGGAACAATATGAGAAAGAAAGTAATTGAGATATATCAGTCTGGAAAGGGTTATAAAGCCATTTCCAAAGCTTTGGGAATCCAGCGAACCACAGTGAGAGCCATTATCCACAAATGGCGAAGACATGGAACAGTGGTGAACCTTCCCAGGAGTGGCCGGCCGCCCAAAATTACCCCAAGAGCGCAGCGACGACTCATCCAAGAGGTCACAAAAGACCCCACAACAACGTCCAAAGAACTGCAGGCCTCACTTGCCTCAGTTAAGGTCAGCGTTCATGCCTCCACCATCAGAAAAAGACTGGGCAAAAATGGCCTGCATGGCAGAGTTCCAAGGAGAAAACCACTGCTGAGCAAAAAGAACATTAAAGCTCGTCTCAATTTTTCCAAAACACATCTTGATGATCCCCAAGACTTTTGGGAAAACATTCTGTGGACCGATGAGACAAAAGTGGAACTCTTTGGAAGGTGTGTGTCCCATTACATCTGGCGTAAAAGGAACACTGCATTTCAGAAAAAGAACATTATACCAACAGTAAAATATGGTGGTGGTAGTGTGATGGTCTGGGGCTGTTTTGCTGCGTCAGGACCTGGAAGACTTGCTGTGATAAATGGAACTATGAATTCTGCTGTCTACCAAGAGATCCTGAAGGAGAATGTCCGACCATCTGTTCGTGTACTCAAGCTGAAACGAACTTGGGTTCTGCAGCAGGACAATGATCCTGAACACACCAGCAAGTCCACCACTGAATGGCTGAAGAAAAACAAAATGAAGACTTTGGAGTGGCCTAGCCAAAGTCCTGACCTGAATCCTATTGAGATGTTGTGGTATGACCTTAAAAAGGCCGTTCATGCTGGAAAACCCTCTAATGTAACTGAATTAGGACAATTCTGCAAAGATGAGTGGGCCAAAATTCCTCCAGAACGCTGCAAAAGCCTCATTGCAAGTTATGGCAAACGCTTGGTTGCAGTTGTTGCTGCTAAGAGTGGCCCAACCAGTTATTAGGTTTAGGGGGCAATCACTTTTTCACACAGGGCCATGATGGTTTGGATTTTTTTTCACCTTTAATAATAAACACCTTCATTTACAAATTGCATTTTGTGTTTACTTGTGTTGTCCTTGACTATTGTTTAAATTGGTTTGATGTTCTGAAACACTTAAGTGTGACAAACATGCAAAAAAAACAGGAAATGAGGAAGGGGGCAAACACTTTTTCACACCACTGTATATGTGCTGAAGTTGCTTTGTATATACCCCTCAGCACAAACTAAATTTGTATGCATCAGGGAAAATGAGTCATATGTAAAACCAGAACAACACCAAGTCCAACTTACCCTACTGACTCTGCAAGAGGTTTGGTAGAGTTTTCAGACACAAACACGTGGCAGGCAAATCTCTGGTCTGCCGGGTGCTTCGTAATGAAACCAAAATACCTACAGGGAAGATTCAAAGAAAGTATTCACTGCAGCAGGAGAGAGTTCCAGACTACCTCAGCCTTCTGGAGCAATTATTTCATTTGTAGCAACTTTGGTTTCTGCTGAAGAGTGCCAGAGAACTAAACATTTTTCTCCAGCTTTTTCTTTTTGTTGTTGTTTTAAACAGGCTGTACAAAATGCACAACACCTTTAACGAAAGCAGCAGCTCTGTTTTTACTTACTTGCTGTTTTTGGGTGGTAGCCACAGAAGGAGACGTTCTTTAACTGGAAGAAGTGACTGCACTCGTTACTCTGTCAACAGAGGCAGTACAAACAAAAAAGAACTTGTATAAAAGCTAGCATACAATGCAATACAATATAAAGATTACAGCTGTGGGTAGTGTGATTGATAGCAGTGCAGCATGTTGTACTAGCTGAACATCACATTATGAGAAAAGTAAGCCATTAATATCACGACTGTTTAAAAAGATGCACTCTTGAAATTTATACAACTTACACACACTTACTTTAGAATTACAATAGAATGTTAAAGTTGTTCAACACTGAAGCAATTACTGTGGGCAAACGTTGCCTCACATCTGTGCAGTATCACTTGGCAGCCACATGGTGGAGATGTGCCTCAAGTGTTCATTCAACACTGAGCTGATATAATGAGCTCTTCTCGCTCTGTTTTTAAATATACACTCACTAGCCTCTTTGTTAGGTACACCTGTTTAACTACCTGTTAACACAAATATCTAATTATCCAATCACATGGCAGCAACTCACATGGTTAAGACAACCTGCTGAGGTTCAAACTGAGCCTTAGTATACGGGCCACTTAAATGACTTTGAACATGGCGTGGTTGTTTCTGGCAGACTGGGCCGGTCTGAATATTTCAGAAACTGCTAATCTACTGGGATTTTTCCCACACAACCATCTCTAGGGTTTACAGAAAATGGTTGGATAAAGAGAAAATACCCAGTGAGCAGCAGTTCTCTGGACAAAAATGCCAGAAGGCAAGAATGGCCAGATGACTTTGAGGTGACAGGACTTAACAGTACCTCAGATAAACACTGGTTCTAACCAAAGTATGCAAAAGAGCATCTCTGAACACACAACATGTCAAACCAGCAAAAGACCACATTGGGTGCCACCCCTGCCAGCTAAGAACAGGAAACGGGCTGCGATTTGCACAGGCTCACCAAAATTGGACAAGTTTCAATTTCAGCTGTGATGTTTGGGTGGCAGGGTCAGGTGGTGTGGGTGATATTTTCTTGGCACACTCTGGACTCCTTATTTCCAACTGAGAACTGTTCAAATGTCACAGCCCTCATGAGTATTATTGCTGACCATGTCCATACGGTCATGACCACAGTGTACCCAGTCCCAAAGTCCACATCATCTCAGATGTTTTTTTTTGAACAGGACAATGAGCTCACTGTACTTAAACGGCCTCAATCCAATAGAGCACCTCTGGGATATGGCGGAAGATGGGATTTGCATCATGGATGTGCAGCTGAAAAATCTGCAGGAACCGCACAGCGCCGTCATGTCAATATGGACCAAAATCTCAGAGAAACCCTTCCAGCACCCTAATGAATAAATAAAGGCAAAAGGGTGTCGAACCCAGTACTAGCCAGGTGTACCGAAATTTTTTTCCAGTGAGCATGTATACAAAACAATAAAAAAGCAGCCCCCAAAACAACAACAAAAAAACAAAACAGCAAACCACTGTGATTGTAATCCATAATCTTAACAAATAATAAGCCTTCTTTCTTTAGAAATGAAATTGTTAACTTGTAAGAATTTTTTTTTTCAGTTTAAAACTGAAGCTGTAACAAACCAAACAATTCATCATTCAAACAATGTAATCCAAAACCGTTCCAACTTTCAGAAAGATGATGACGAGCTTTGATTTGATCAAAGTCTATGAAGCTGCATGTAATTATTTCACATCAGACATGCAAAGGGTGAGTAAATGCCTTACTCTGTCACAGGCATAATAATCCTCTTGAACTGAAAGCTTGATGCCCTTCACACTGATCTCCAGGATGCAGGAGGAAGGCGGGTTATACTTGACTGTCATCCTTCGGTTGGTGGCAATCTGTAGGACAAATGTGAGACGATTTCAAAAATGTTATAAAACTTTGACCTGTGACCTGATTCTATAATCAATTATATTACTAAAGTAATACTAAAGTAAAATTGTTTTATAGTTATCCAGATATTCTTTATTTTAAATGTGATCCACTGTATCCAGCTCCTTTTCACCCCACACAGCATTTCCTGCATTTTTGTGTACAAAATATCAGCTACAGCCTTCTGTAAGTTATGTGTGACTATAACGATCTAGTGTTTGTACACTTGGAAATTTATCATCCTTAATGTCGCCTTGCTGTAGTAATCAGAGGCTTTACACATTCAAACACGTGTACACAGCATGAGCTCATTACCTTCTGCATAGCTGCACATAAAACATCATTTCCTTTGTGGTAGGGCACTTGAACTGAACCCAGAAACTTTAGGCGGTATCTGTCCATCCATTCACTGCTCTTCACTGCACAGAGAAAAGCAGACAAACACAACATGGTTTACAAATAAAGAAGAAAGAAGCGTGACACTACCTATGGCATTTTATTTAGGCTAAAATTCAGCTTTTAGTAGCCCCTTCAAGGAGACAAATTAAGTTGTTGATCTGTACCAATGACTAACAATGTGTTAGTGCTATAGCTGCTTAAAGAAGTTTCCAAAGTAGGGTAAAACACTCCCTGGAGTTCACATTAACCCCACATATCAGAGCATTCACCATATAAGAGCCCTCAAAGGCTTCCCGCCCACAAACACAACTCTGCCTAAGGTACTGAATCTAGAAAATCTGGGTCTGTCTTCACCCCCCCCCCCAAAAAAAAGTTAGCCTTTTGAACATTTTCTGTTTCAGCAGCCATCTCAGCACCTTTACTAACATATTCACAGTCAGCCTCCTCCAGATCCCAGCACTGTCAGTACCTTTGTAGCTCTCCGTGTCCTTAGTCACCTCTATAGCGTAGTAGGCTGGGAAGATCCCACGGGCACCAGTTCGCATGTTGTAGCCCTCATACCAGTAATCCTCTGCCTGAACCTCCACCAGCAATGGGTCATCCACCTCCAGCTCCAACTCATCTTCGTGGCGAGGGACAAACCTGTTGAGAAAGTTGCTTTTTATGTGCTGACTGCACGTTTGACTGCATCACAAACATGTTCTGAATTTAAAAAATCAAACATTCACCTCCTCAAGGTGTAAAACTCAAACACTGGGTTCCTGCGCCTGCCTGTCATTACAAAGGACTCACCACAAGGTTAACCTGCTGTTGCAATGAGACTGGAATTTTTCTCCCAAGCGGCCTCATTCACGCATCTACTTTTGAGTGTTTTGAAATCTAAGATGAAGATGTACTTTTCTTGTCCAGCTTTTAAAAGCTGCTGATATCTGGTTGGATATTTGGTTTTAAGCATGCTCTAAAATCTACTGACTTACTTATTTAGCCTTTTGGTAAGTCATGTCAGGTCAGGACTGTGGAAAACTTGTAATAATAAAACATTTTAACACCACATCTTTCTGCCACACCCCCCTTTTAAGTGCCTGTAGATCAGGCTCATTCAAAATAAAAATAAAAAAAGTGTTCGACTTTAAACTGACCTGAAATCTGCTGCTGAACAACTCATTTGAATGAAACATTCATTAGTAAAGATGAACACCAAGCATTTAATGAATATTTCAGGTGCTCTGTCTATGTTTACACAGTCTGTTCTGCCTGATGGAAGACATAAACGCCTGGATAGAAATCACAGAATGTCATGTTTACAGTGCTAACTGAGTGGGAGATGAATAAAGCATTTTATTTAAATGTAAGTCTGTAAGCATTAAGAGCCATATGGTATTGCCACAGTGATATTTCATCCATCCACATGTTTTAAACTAAGATTGACATTGCAGTAACAAACCACTAGACCAACTTTGCACTATTTTATTGCTACTATTTTCACAATTCCATAACATCCTAATCGATACAATTTATATCACATACTGCTTACTGCATGTGTCCATTGGTTTAGCATGGATATAGGGATTATGGTGATGATGGTGGTGTAACTCTTCCTTACCTATAAACTGCTCTGTGGCTCTGATCCTTCTCTTCACCATTTATGATACAGGAATATAAACCAAAGGATTCTGCACCTTGAATACGAAGATAAAAGGAAAAAAGAGAGAGAAAGTAAACAGTCTGAAATGTCAGCCTTTGTGCCAGGCTGGCAAAAAGATTAATGACACAGACTTATAAATTCTAACAAAAGCCCAAAACAGCCCACAGAAAACACAATTAGGAGATACTGAGTTTACTTTACAGCATGCATGCATTCTTTAGGACATGAATCACACAGTAATTAGGCATCAAGCAGATGTGCATTGTGTATTTCTACCTGTATTCCTCTGAGACCTTTGTGACCGCTTCCTGAACTGCTCAGATAAACTACTGCGGCGTTTCTAATGAGACTAAAATACATGGATGGCATCCAAGAGAGCAGCCTGGACTATTAGAGCAAATACTGTAAACACACACTTCTCTTATTCTTATCTATTGGCTGGTAATATTTCTGGTATTATTGTTTTCCCAAGATACAGTTTAAGTCCTGTAGTCCTCAAACAGAGGATTCTCCTCTCACTCTGCAGTGCTGCACTCTCTGTGTAAGCAGCACATCTTGGACAGAGAAACCACCGTGGGATCTTCAAGGTCCCCGTAAGATTTGGAGACTCCCTGATCATAACATTAGTCCAAAATTTTCTGCAAAATCTTAAAACTATTACCTAAGAGACTTAAAGACTATTATATAAACACCACTGATTATACAGACATTTCATAGATCTTGAAGATTTGCAAAGCACCGACATATCTGACCAACATCAGTTTCAGCTGATATCAGCCTTGGTGACTAAATAACATGACAATTACCAAAGAAAACAGAGTTTTTTGTTTTGTATGAAAATAAATTTGTCCTTGCTAAATACTCAAAGACAGTGTGATGAAGACTTCATCTGAATCTGATCAACTCTCAGAGTTAGATCTTCTTAGACTCGGAAATTCTAGCATAGCCTAGTACATAATTTCAACATTGGTGTTTGCCTATAGTTCCATAATCAGTTTCATACTGAAAAAAGTAAACAACTTTTAATGGAAGTGGCACAAAATTACAGATCGGGAAGTGATGCCCGCTGACTCGGTTGGGGAAGTTTTAAAACAAAACAAATTGCTTGGAAATTAATTTACCGGGCTTCTGTAGTTCATTGTTAATCTTCACCTGCAACAGAGAGCCAGAACTGACAAAGCTGTTAGCGCTCCTGTTGCACTGCTGGTGATGTAGAAGCCAGTTTTTACTTTTGCCGCATTTATTTCATTGCTTATCTGTACAAGAGCGCAGTGGTAAGATGTTGTGGAACTTTTTAAATGATGCAGCTCCCAGAGTCCTGCTTCAGAAACACTTGCATATCAACACAGTGAGGCAGCACGCACAACCTGAGCTGCTACTCTGTCAGTATTACAATAGCTCTGTTTACAGATTCACACCGTATGGACGAATACTTGTCGCATACAACTAAATGACAATAAAGGAAAAAAAATGGCATTTACACTTCTACTTGCTGCTTGTGTCTTTATCATCAGTACTTCATAAACCATCTCTAGAACTTCAAACACCTCATTAACGGGTTTCTGGTTGTTCGCGCTTCTCTGGACAGCAGAGAGGAGACAAATCCAAGGAACTGCAAGCTGTTTGTGGCTCAGCGGCTTTTCATCAGACAGGCCATTTAAATGTCCAGCAGCGTGTCTGAACATGCTGCTGTCAAAACACTGATGTCAACAAAACAGCAAAAGTTGCAGCTTTCATTCTCATGTCTTTAAAAATACAAAGTAATACAATGACTACTCTTAAATTACATAAATATTGCATACCTGTGCTACTTCGTATTGTACTACTCTACAGTTAGGACAGTAGATGACAAAATTCTGAATCCTGAGCATCCCCGTGGCTTTGCTTCGTCAGCAGCACTGCTTTAAGACTTAGACGACACTGACTGTGTGGTGCTATTGTGTATTTTAAAGAGAATTAAGCAGAGCGGCAACCCACAGTGCTGATATGTTCACTGGTATTTACAAACAGAAATTGAGAGGATGAAGAATTATATTCTCGAAATGAAAACTTAAGTCTCAGAAATTTAGTAAATGGATTAAAGGGGAAATATAAATAATAAAGAAAAGAACCTGCAGTGCCAGCAGCATTATCAGACTTCCACATTTGCTAACCAAAGGAGTTTCTTTGATAAACTCTTTGGATGCATATTTTCTTTCTAGTTACAAAAAACCCAAATAAAAAACCAAAAACTACATGACGCCGATCCTCAACATTTATGTTTGGAATAGTTTTTAAGGGACTTACTGGAGGAGCGAGAGCGCCCATTCATGAAGACATTCAGGAACTTCTTGGAGAAGTGCAGGTCCGCCTCTGGAGTAGAATCTTCAGAGAGGCATGCTGTGGCCTCTCTACGCACTCCTCCTATCCGAGCGTCATGCTCCTCTTCCTCTTCTTCTTCCTCATACTCCTCTCCGATTGCTGACTCGTACGGAGAGGAGACGCAGTTGTCATAGACGGTGGCCGAGTCGCTGTCATCGCTGTACCCTTGGTAACACTGCCGGAGACTGACTAACTCAAGCTGAGCGTGCTCATCCACCACCAGTGTGTATTTAACTGAGTCATAAGTTAGGCCACTGGCCTCTGAGCTCATGGAAGTCCTCAGTGGGATGGTTCTGCTGCCACCACTGTCTCCCTTTCCTCCTCCCTTTCTCATCTTTCCATCCATTATTATCCTGTCCACATCTTCATCCTCCCCACAGTAGCTTTCATCTGTGGCATCAACATATTCAACTGATGACCCAGCCCTCAGCATGGCCCTGGCCCCCGTACCTGACCCCTTTAAGCTGAGGTCCAGTGCATGGGAGGGGTGAGCTGAGACAGCCATGCTAGGTGGCGTGATGAGAGACTCTACACAGGAAGCATATGAAGGTGGGGGGATGTAGATCTCATCCTCCTCATAGATGGAGGGGTTGGTCCGGTCTGGGAGGGGCTGATAAGGAGGTGGACCCTCTGTGTCAGAGCTAATGGACATGCGGCCCTGCTCAGTCTGCTGCGAGAGGAAAGGCCGGTCCTGCACGCTGGTGGGTTCCAGGGGATCCGCGGAGCGCTGCACAGGAGTCAGATAGATCTCCTCTGTGGGCTCTATATGAACATCTGTGTGGTATCTAATCCTCTCCCTGTGGTGCCCACTGCCATCCGCCTTCCCTGAAGGGTATAGAGGAGCTGGTGTATAGTTCTGTGGTGGTGGTGGTGCAGGCGGCTTCTCCTGAATCTTGGAACGTGTCCCAGCGCCTGTAGCTGAGCCGTGCGAGTGTCCCGAGGTGTGACTGTGTCTGCAGGGGGCGTCAGTGGAGGTCCCGCGGTCTTTGGTCTGCGCTCCCCCACCGTGCACCTTGTCCTCGTCGCTTAGACAGCTGTGCTCACGTGGAGGGGTGAGGTCACCTGGAGGAAGAGCGGATGCAAACAAAAACATGCAGACAGCCACGCAAACACAGGCACACAAGCACAAGCAAACCCCAGACACGCACACAGAGTAAATACACATGATGCAGAAATGCAGACATGACGGACAAACAAATGCGCACAGAGGCGAGAAGACAGACATGGCAGCGAATGCACAGGCAGATAAAAGTAAAGGACAAACAGAAAGAGAGAAAAGTAGAAATGGTTAGGTAACGGATGTCAGGATTACACAGCTAAATCCCTATTACTCATCAAATTCAGCGTAGCCAGGAGAAGGTGATTGATGTGTTACGTCATAATCCATTGGCAGGCAACGCAGACATCGTTTCTGAGCATTTTAAATGGCATTTAAAGAGCAAAGAGGCTAATTGAGGACAGTAAAAAATGAGTCCGTCTTTTCTTTCCTCAATTTAAATCAGTGTCTGTATTTTTATTTTTATCAAAGTGTTAAAGGTGTGAATACAAGAAACATTTCATACAAATTTACAACAATCTTTTCATCATATTTAAAGAGATTGTTTTTTTAAAAAAGTCTGTACCTCTCTCTGCTTCTGCACATTATCACTATGATTTGCAATTCAAATTTAACTGAATTTTCTCAGATGACTCATACATACAATACATAAAATGTAAAATGGTGCTTGTAAGGCTATGTGCAGGCATAAGGTCCTATTTCGCCTATAAAAATAAATGGTGGGAAGCGTGCACCAGAGGCATTCCGGAACAGGGCCTGTTTTCAAATAAGTATGTCCTAAAATGCCAGATGTTAAAATTTCCCTTGCAGCTTTTTTGCTACTCCATGGATTCAGACTGTAACCATTAGATGGCAAACAAAACAGACTGCATTTGCCTAGTTTTTCAGTGAGTCTGACACATCAAATGGCAAATTGGCTATAGTGCTAGCAGTCACATCTAATGAAATCCAATACAATTGAAATAAAGCCAAACTATCCAAAAACAACACTATCAAACTTGGCAATATTTCAATGTATTTGATGGGAATATAAAGATAGCAATAGATTAAGCATCTCAGAACAATGTGCGAAGGCTCTAAACTCTGTGACCATGACTTGAATACAGGATATAGATCAATTTATCCTGATTTCGGAAGCTTGTTCTCCGGGTTCGCCTTAAAAAGGTTGAGTTGGCTGTGAATTAGCTTCACATGGTGCTCTGGAAAGAACTGCAGCAATGAGCTATGACAGCCCCCAGCTAGCTTTAAGCCTCAGCTGCCTAACACACACCACACACACACACACACACACACACACACACACACACACACTATAGCTTAGCCTCAGCTAGCTTAACTTGCCCCGGCAGCTAATCCAGGGCTGAGCACTGTCCCCAAGGCTCACAGAGACACACAGTCTGTCAGACTCCATGCAAATCACACATGCCTACACTGACCATGTTAGCAGCACTACAATGACCAAAATCAGATCGCATTCTGGCCTTTACATCCCAGTTATCATAAACTAAATGAGAAAATTCAGAGATCTAAACTGAATGATGAGTTGTGAACACGTGGAAAGAAAAGCTCACCTGTTTTAAGAGGCGAGGATGAGCCCGAAACCTTTTCCTGCCAGCTGTACTTCTTACCAAGGGAGTTGTTGTTTAATGTGTCCTGAAAAAGAAGGAAGAGGAAGGAAGTGGAGAGAAGGAACAACAGATGGAGAGCATGGAGGAAAAAAAGAAAAGAGGAACAGAGTTGGGTTTGCTCACTGAATTCTGGACACAATGTATACAACTTCTATGTGTGTCTCTCCCCCCTTCTCTCTCACTTCACACACACACACACACACACACACACAGACACACAAATCTTTTATTCTATTGAATGAGCAGGGACTCTTTTGTCTGTGCTTCGTGGTGTGCAGTTTAAAGGGACCGGACATTTACACAAGCCACTGGGAACACACACACACACTCACACAGACAGCCCCTTTAGGCTGTTTTGTGGTAATTGCTGATTAAAACCATGAAACATCTTACGTTCCCGTTCCTTATTGCAATTTCTAAATGTGGAAGTTAAAAACAAACAAAAAAACATCCTTTTTACAAAAATGAACGTCTGTTCATATAGATTTTTATAACGTTTTTTATAACACAGAAAAAGAAAGGCAGCTGAACAGTCAGAGTGAGTCCAGTAAACAATGTCATTTAAAGAGCAACTTATCAGTGATGCACACAGACACCACAGGGTGTGGTTGGTCATGGTGACATCACTGCTGAGTGCAAATAGGTGCAACTCAGCATCCAGCCCACACCCACCATCAGTCACACCACCAGAGCCCAGTGAAACACTCTTTAGTGATGCACCTCAGTGAGTGGTTTTTAGCTGTTTGACTGCATGTGGTCAGCATACCACAAAAACAAACAAACAAAAAGTATTTCAGGCTAAACTTGTGGATTACACAATACATTTATACTAAATGAAGTACTTTCCCCCCTATTTTTTGATATATTAGTTATCGAGAAATAAACAACACTGAAGACAGCAGATCAACAAAACCATCGATAAATAAATAAATAATAGTAATTAAAAAAAAGAAATAAAATAAAACCATATACAGAAATATACATATATATGTATATACAGATACATGCAGAATAATTAAAGACAAGCTGCCACACCAAGTGACTAAAATCATATCAGTCCAATCAGAGTCTGAGTCACAAGTACATACAGCAGCTACAGGGGTTGGACAATGGAACTGAAACACCTGGTTTTAGACCACAATAATTTATTAGTATGGTGTAGGGCCTCCTTTTGCGGCCAATACAGCGTCAATTCGTCTTGGGAATGACATATACAAGTCCTGCACAGTGGTCAGAGGGATTTTAAGCCATTCTTCTTGCAGGATAGTGGCCAGGTCACGACGTGATGCTGGTGGAGGAAAACGTTTCCTGAACACCCCAAAGTGGCTCAATAATATTTAGATCTGGTGACCAGGCCATGGGAGATGTTGAACTTCACTTTCATGTTCATCAAACCAATCTTTCACCAGTCTTGCTGTGTGTATTGGTGCATTGTCATCCTGATACACGGCACCGCCTTCAGGATACAATGTTTGAACCACTGGATGCACATGGTCCTCCAGAATGGTTCGGTAGTCCTTGGCAGTGACGCGCCCATCTAGCACAAGTATTGGGCCAAGGGAATGCCATGATATGGCAGCCCAAACCATCACTGATCCACCCCCATTCTTCACTCTGGGCATGCAACAGTCTGGGTGGTACGCTTCTTTGGGGCTTCTCCACACCGTAACTCTCCCGGATGTGGGGAAAACAGTAAAGGTGGACTCATCAGAGAACAATACATGTTTCACATTGTCCACAGCCCAAGATTTGCGCTCCTTGCACCATTGAAACCGACGTTTGGCATTGACACGAGTGACCAAAGGTTTGGCTATAGCAGCCCGGCTGTATATACTGGAGCTCCCGATGGACAGTTTTGGTGGAAACAGGAGAGTTGAGGTGCACATTTAATTCTGCCGTGATTTGGGCAGCCGTGGTTTTATGTTTTTTGGATACAATCCGGGTTAGCACCCGAACATCCCTTTCAGACAGCTTCCTCTTGCGTCCACAGTTAATCCTGTTGGATGTGGTTCGTCCTTCTTGGTGGTATGCTGACATTACCCTGGATACTGTGGCTCTTGATACATCACAAAGACGTGCTGTCTTGGTCACAGATGCGCCAGCAAGACGTGCACCAACAATTTGTCCTCTTTTGAACTCTGGTATGTCACCCATAATGTTGTGTGCATTGCAATATTTTGAGCAAAACTGTGCTTTTACCCTGCTAATTGAACCTTCACACTCTGCTCTTACTGGTGCAATGTGCAATTAATGAAGATTGGCCACCAGGCTGGTCCAATTTAGCCATGAAACCTCCCACACTAAAATGACAGGTGTTGTTTAAACTGAATCTACATTTTTATAAACACAAATATAACAACCAATAAGATAATGGATCATTGGACCAATGGATCATGGATCACTCACAGCATCTAATTTAGGCCAAAGAAGGCCACAGTTTTCATTGAAATTTAGCTGCCAGACAGTTTTTGTAAGGAACTGGCAGAGACCAAAAACACAGCAAAAAGAAACTGAACTTAAACTTCTCAAAAAATGTCAAACAAGAAGAATCTGACCGTTATCACTATTTGACATATCTTGTTCCTCAGTTGTTCATTTGAATTGCTTCCAAAAGAAGACTTTAGTTTAATACCCAGTTCTAGATAACGGGAGTTAAAGGGAGACTTCAGCAGATGGAAGGAGAACTGGAAACTCCCGTGACGACAACATGCGCAAAATAAGAGCTTTTCTTCCTCCTCTGTCCACCCACCACGCATGACTCACTTCCCATCTACGTGTACCAGGCCTGCTGCCACGGTAAAGAGTGAATCAGCAGGTGGGAAACAACCGCATCAATCTGAGGAGTCAGCTTCAGAACAGCCATAAGAAGATCAGCGAATCAGGGACTAAAATCTGCATGAACCCGATAAAACAGAACATAAGCTCGTCAATGAGATGTGATCTGAGACCTCAGCAGTTGATTATTATTAGTTCATTATCATTGTTGTTATTATATTTGCTAATGAAGTGAAGTTATCTGATTGACAGCTGTCTCGGCCTATCACACCCAGATGTAACAGCTGTGTCTTGTTCGTCCCATCATATTTGGATTTTCTGCATGAAATTAATTCAAAACGGTCTAAAATACTTTTTCTTTACATCTGCTACTTTTTTCTGTTACTGATCTTGATTGTATCTAAGTACACCTTCCAAATCAGACACAGACACACATGCACTTCAACATACGAAGCGTGCCAGATTAGCGTTAGATTAAAAAAGGGGGAATCCTTTCCTGCAGGGACATCTGTCTTCCTGGCCACTGATTGGCGTCAGTCATGAAGCAACAGTGGAGACAATCTCTGTAGCAGCATCCCCCTCAGTAGTGGAAATGGCTTATACTGTGGATCTTTGTCTGCTTCATTTTTCCAATATTTTCTTTAACAACTAACAGACAAACCGAATCCAAACTGATTATTAATTTTAAAACGGGTAAAGAAAAGTAATTGTACCTCCTTGATTTTACCACTGCACAAAAAGAAAGGGCTTTAATGATTGTTTGATGCTTCATGAAATTCAGCCTTGTAACTGTCTGGCTAATAACGTCCCTATGGACATTACAGGATTTAAAAAGACTGCTTTTGAAAATAAATAAATAAATAAACCTCACTGTGTTAACCCTGATCAGAGCTCAGAGATGCTTTTGTTCAGCCACAGAGCTCGCTGCCAAACGATGCAGAGCTAAATGTCCCGTATAGTTTTGCATTTCCACAGGCCCACTGACCTGGAAACAGTCGCCCAGTATACACAATCTCCTTCTCTGCTAACAGTTCTCACTCTGAGAAAAACAAATGAATGACTGGAAATATTCATTTCATCAGAAATCTTCAATCTCATTTCATCTGCATGTCTTTGGACTGTAGAGGAAGCCGGAGAGAACACACATAAAGCCCCACATGTAAGCTCCACACAGAAAGGCCCGGGCCAGATGGTGGCTTTGAACCCAGGACCTTCTTGCTGTGATGCAACAGTGCAAACCACCGCGTCACTGCCCTGCCCACTGATGCATATCATAGTTTTATGAATTTTATTTTACTAAAACATAATCCACTGATTTTCTTGATCATACCTGATGAACTGAACAAAACACTTTTCTGACCAACAAGAACCAACAAGCCTTTCAGCATCCAGGCAAAAACTTGTCACGCATTACTGCCAATGAATGTATAGATTTATGTAATGATGCAGCCTGCTGCTTCACGTCTACCCTTCCTTTCCATGTATAGGACATTTTAAAGAAACCTTCACATTTTTAACATTAAATGTAAAACTGTTTGTTTGTTCCTGTTGCTGCACAAAGCAAAATGAACAGTTCTGCAGATAGGACAGACAGAAAGATCTCCCAAGTTGAAAAACAACAAAGACCAATTATTTCCTTTATACTTTTCAATTTTGACGGCTCGGATAACCCACAGGAACAAAGCACAGCAGTGAGCAGAGCAGGCTTTGCTTCCACCTCAAGAACAAAGCACAGACAAATACGGAGCTGCTTGGTTGATCATGTTGACTGCCTGCACTCTACAGGGACAAACTCACTCAAGAGATACATTATTATGTATATGCCATACAGGCACTTATACATTTCAGTGTATCAGAGAGAATATTTCTAAATGTGCAAGTATCCAATGAAAACATGTGAATAAAATAATTTGTTTTCTTCAATTACATATGGGCCCTCTTTCTCTCACATTAATTCCATCCAGTTAAGAAGTCTTGGCAACTAATATTTGTATTATTTGAATTAATGTAAAGTAACGTGTAACATGAATTGTGACTCTCTCTCTTTCAAAGCTTTCTAGCCCATTTTACTGTATAGCTTGGGTTACAGGGCAAAACAGTTGTATGGTTTAATTAACCTTATTCTCCCCAGCAGTAGGGAGCTCTTTTCACCTAACGAGTTCTCATAAACCCACTATAGCCTCACTTGATTAAAATAAAGGACTTTTTTTTAACAAAAGTTTAATTTATTATAAATCATCATATTTTCAATGGTATTTCAGTTTCTTGTCCTTAATGAAAAACCTGAAAAAAATGACTTAGGCCATTATTTTAAGAGGGTCATGATCTGCTACCTTCGCAGCACCTGCGGAAATGTCACGGAAACTTGCGGGGGCGTTTAAATATCTCCTGGAGCTAGCTAAAGGCCTTCATGTTGTGCACATTAGATGTGTTCTACATGAACTTGGACACTGACCTCAAGCAAAGAAGAGCAACATTATAAGCAATGAATGTTCTGGCCTAGAAATTATTACAGGTATAAAAGGAGGAAGTCAAAGAATGAATCAAGAACCTGAACGTGAAGTAAGCCTGTAAGTAATTATTTACAAACTGCAAACACGACCGAAACCTAACCAGTTTCACACTGTAACCAAAGCCTTTATAACCTTTTGACCCAAATCACAAACATCATCTCTCCCTAAACCTACCCATGCCGCTCTAAACCTACCCAAACCTGAACCATAACAGTGTCACTTCACAAAATAACGGATTGTAATCTTCTTTAATTTGTAATTTATAGATTTTTTTAATGAATGAAAAAAAATCAGATCAGAAAATACACACGCAATATATGTTGTTCTCTAGTAGATGCATTTTTCTAGACATACCTTCACTGTCACAGTGAACCCAAACATGCTTACACACATTTATATGTCTACACTTCTGCCCCTTTTTGATACTGTACATTCTATAACTCCTATCCCAAAGCTAAAGCCTAAAAGCACCTCAAACAAAATGTCCTCCTTCTTTTGGTTTTGGTTCTCACAAATATTGATGTACATGGACGCACACACACACACACACACACACACACACACACACACACACACACACACACACGGTCACGAGCTCAAGCGCCATTGAAGCACCAACAGAGACGGGCACCAAGGCAAAAAAAAAGAAAAAAATCTCTGTGTCATGACACTTGAGGCCATTGTTCAGTCCAGAAAACAAATTCTGTGAGAGAAACGATTGTAGTGAATCCAGTGGGGATGTCAGGCAGGTTATCGAGTTATATTTCCATTTTCAAACGCAACATCTGAGGGTGAGGAGGATCCGATGTCGGCAGATTAAAAAAAGAAAGAAAAATACTTTAACATTTCTGCAGTCCGTCCGCTTACTGATCAGGATCTGCCAGAAACTGTGTAGATGCGTGAGTGCATGTGTGTCTGTGAGTGTAAGGTTAATTCAGGCTATACCTGTGTGCGTGGCACAATTGGGAAGAGGTTAAGGGTCGTGGGTCTCTTGGGCCGATAAGTATCCATGGTAACAGGTGCCGCGGGGTCCTTGGTAACGGGAGGAGTTGAAATTGCAGGCGCCTTCGAGGACTCTTTGTCACCGCGGTAACCGTCAGCACCATCGATGAGGTCCAAATGCAGCATCTCCGCCTGAAGCTGGCCGACTGCTCCTAGCTCCGCCTTCCCCGACATGCTATTGGTTCCTCGCCTCGCACGGCCCTGCAGGGATTCGAATAAGCACGACATCACTCAAGACAGGGAAGAGAGAGAGAGCGAGGCTGTGAGAGAGAGAGTATGTGGATGGAATGAGGAGACTGAGCTGGCCAATTAGAAGCCACTCTGTCTTCAGCAACAACACACTTGCTGCCAGCACTGGGCCGTCTAAAGCTGAGACAGACTATTTCTAGCATCAAGCTTCTGTACATGACAGTATTCACCTGCATTAATGAGGTGAGAATAAAGACTCCCTCTGTTCTGCTCTTTCCCATTTTAGTCTCAGTCTTTTGATGAATTTCATTTGGTCTGTGTTCTTACCCAGCCGGATAATTAAAATCAGTTGTGATTACATTTCACACTTTATTTTTAAGTTTTCAATATTGCTCCTAGGGAGGTTGTCATTTTCCCCTAATCAGTAATCACTGACATGTCAATAAGAAGATTTTTTATTTGATAAGGAATCAAACTAAGATTAGAGATGCACTGGAATCAGCTGGTTTCCAGTTTTCTCGCCCCTGACTGGTCACCAGCTTGTCAGCTTCACATATATCCAATTACAAACAGGCAAAGAGTCTCACACACACATGCACGCACGCACGCACACACAGCTAAACGCTAACATGCTGTTAGCACAGAAGCTCTTCACTGTGGATGAAAAGAAAAAGTTCACCACAGTAAATCGTGAGGGGACCACCATGAAAATGAAAACAAACCTCATCAAAACTGGTATAAATATTCACGCTCCTAAAAGAATCAATTGCAATAACTCTGCAGTGCTGCACGAAAGGGTCAATCAGATCAAAACTTCAGTCTGTCCACTGCTTTGGTGACAAAACATCTGAAAAACTAATGACTCAATGACTAAACAATCAGTTCATTAAACGGAGCCAGAAAATAAGGCACACCTTTTCATTTAATTTACTCTAATTGTAGTGACCCACATTCACTTAACAAAATACCATAGTGCGCGACAACATGACACTGTAGGCAAAAAATAAATCAGGGCAAGCTGTTTTTAAATTTTGTGATGAGATCCACTTTGACTTACTTTGGCATTGCTGCCAAAATCAAAGCAAGAACCACACAAGCACTTCATTTGAGAGACGGTAAGTCAGAGGGCACTGGGACAGTTCAGTCTGCTTCACTTATCATCACCATCCCTGCAGCTACACACACACACACACACACACACACACACACACAGCAAGTCATTGTTAAGCCTATTATAGTCATTAGCTCTCTCTTTGCCTCACATACAGAAAAACACGTAAAACAAACACAAATAAAATCTTCATGCAAATAACTCCAATGTCTTGGAGGTCCGTCCCCTACGTACTCACTACAACACAAACAGAAATAAAAAAATGAAGTTGTTATAAAATAAAGTAGTTTAGAGTCACTTTAAGCTAATAAACCTAAAACAATATGTTTAGTTATCACAATTTGAGAGCCATAAGACAAAACTCTAAACTGAACTAATTAGACCTAATTATTATAGCATTATTGCCATATTAATAAGCTGTGATACTGAGTAACATAGTTGTTTTGCTACAAATTTCTTTTTGTTTGTCTTGTCTTGTCTATAAAATATAATTATATCCCTTTTTTGGATTTATCTTTGGCTCCAAGTCATATTCTTCTTTAAGTTTTGTGCCAGGCCTGATGAAAGTTAACAGTATAGTAAATGGGCTGGTTCTTAAATAGCACTTTTCTACTTTACATGAGGGCTCAAAGAGCTTTAGACGGCATGTCTCATTCACACACACACACATTCACACAAGCACTAAATAAATGCTTTCTATCCAACATTCACACACACAGTCACACTGAATGCCTCAGTATCTTGCCCAAGGATACTTTGACATGGGGACTGGAGGAGCCAGGGATCGAACCACCAACTGTTTGATTAGTAGATGACCTGCTCTACCTCCTGAGCCTATATGCTGACTGGGGATTGCCCCCTCAAGGCAGTGGTAGAGGAAACACTTGTGTTAACACTCAGCTGCCATAATAAACACAGTCATTACCCCTTAATCTATTTTAAGAAAGAACACCAGTGATAAGGGAGCTGTGAGGCAGAGAAAATAATCCTTTCAAACTAGCCCACATCTTAGTAACCCACTGTCTGGTAAGAAATAAAGTTCCACAAATGGTTTATAACCAATCATAAACATGTAAACCTTTGTTTTAATGGACAGCACTCCTTTTTATCTCTGCTTTATTTGCTGCCAACAGTAAGGTAACTCACAGTGGATGAATGGAGCGGAGGTTCATTCATTTATGTTGGTTAAGTGTTGCCTTCAAGCACATTTGTATGCAGTGAAACACTCATCCCAGATATCCAGACATCTCTCACTCCCAAGAAGCAAAGAAACCTGCCTGTCTTTGAAATAGGACTGCTCTACTGGTTTGATTAAGAAGCCAAAAGCTAAAGTAGAAAAGTAGAAAAAACGTTTTTTAAGACTTATTAAAGAATGATATTGTAAAAATGAAAGTGCCTTAGAAATGATGCCTTTGTCCACAACTATTAAATGATCTTTTAGTATTTGTCGCCACACACACCAAAATGCATCATAGGCTATGACATTCATCAGTGAAATACCACTTAGTGGTGTCGGCAATGAAGGCTGGGCATCTGCCCAAACAACTGTTTTGAATAAAAAAAATAGAACAAAAGCAATAATAAAAGGGGCATAACACAAATATAATGATTGTCAGGGTGCAGAAAGTAACTGTCCATAGGGTTCATACTCTTTACAGAGTTCATATTTCTTTGATGCTTGCATTATCTTTTTTTGTTTACTGCCCAGAAGATATTGCGCCATGATTACAGTCAAAGATTGGACTGAAACCAACATTTTAAAAAAAAAAAGAGTTATATTTCTGTATGAACATCCTGTATAACGGGGGTAGGAAATCAACTTTGCCAAGAGCCACATGACAAACTGGGACTATCGTGGAGGGCCACGCCAATAAGCTTATAAAGAGATAAAATTAATATTGAGCACAACTGAGCTCAGCTTATTGATGCAGTCTTCCACAACAGCTCCAGTTACCCACCCCTGCAAAGGTTCAGTGCCCTCAATTTCTCAGGCAGATCAACCATTTACTTTATTTGCTTGCCAACTGGTGATGTCACAGTGGCTACATCCATCTTTTATATACAGTCTTTGTGCCATCATCTATCCATCTATCTATTCCTTAAACAATCCAGTTATCCATCTTTAACCTACACGACACGTCCAACCAACCATTTTACATTCTGCAAATACCCGTGAGTGATCTTAGGTGATGAGCTGTGAGTTTCTGTGTTTTAGCTCAGTTTCACCATTTCAGTGTCTGTCTGTATCTCTAATAACAACCATCCTCCAGCTGTTATTTTTCTTCTTTTGTCTTTCCCCACTCTCCTTCGGTTCACCTTTTCACCTGCTAAAAATCAATACCTCTTAATGCAGCCTGCATGTTTATGACCACAAATTATTACTGGACCCTCGAGAGCCCTGCCCCCTGTTGCTAGGAGACAAGAGGCTCAGTGACTAAGGAAATGATGCTGCCTTGACGATGCTGTGATGCTCATCTTTCTTCCAATCAGAGCAGCCAGAGCAAGGAAAACACAAGACACGGCTGAAAATGGCAAATCACCCCAGACCAATGCAAACCAATGCCATCGATATAAACAACAAGTCAAAATATAAAAATAGAATATCTGAGTCATACAAACTTTGAAGGGACCTGAATGTGCATGCCAAATGCAAAGGTTTGGCTTTTACATGCTGAATGCTGATTTCCTATCAGACGTTTTAGAAAGCACAACATATGGAGTGACTTCTTAAGCTGTGCCGTCTGCTAATTACTGTTGGAACAATGTGACTATGTGCAACCTAAAAAAGGGACACTTATAAAGAAAAACAAACTAATTTACAAATAGATATCACTGTTGTTTACAATCATGCCATAAACATGTTTTAAGGGTTAATGTGCCTTTGTGGTGTTATCAAGATAAAAAAAAAAAAATCCATTATTTCAGCTTTAAATGTATTCACGCAATCCTGGAGAGATCTGGATTCTGATCTGTCCTTGTCAACACTGTGCTGGCATCAATGTAAATCCATAAATGTGAGCACAGGGCTGAATATCAGAGCACCTACTGTCATATAGGTTCTTGTTTATTAACAGCAGCAGAGCCAACGGGGCTCCTCTCATTTCCGTCTGTGTTGATGAAGCAGCTTCCTCTCCGCTGCTACCATGTGTGGATCTGAGATGACGTGAGCGGTATCCACGGGGGCAGTGTGTGTGTGTGTTTGTGTGTATAAGCGCCAACACTACATGTATTTTCAGCTTTGACATGTGCAGTAGGTGAGAGAAACACTGTTGCCATGGAAATGGGTCTGCTTCTTCACTGGTGTTTTGCTAGACCCACTCTCGCTCTTCCTCACCCTCCTCCCTCTCTCATTGCTTCATTTTTTTTCCTATTGCTTCCATCCTTCAACTCACTCACTCCCTCTGTATAGCACCCTCTTCTACCCTTCTGGATTAAGACAATCTGTTTTACTGATATTTATTAACAGAGGCTCAATTTGTTACAAAATTCCCTTTAAAAATGTTTAAGGGCACATTTTATTTTAAAACATTATTTTTTCTCTAAAATATTTGACTCTTTATTTCTCTAAAGTGAAGAAAAAATATTTTCAAATGTTAGATTAAGCGTGTAAATTTTATTCCATACGATATCTGAAAAATCTGTGATGTAATCTGCTCGTTAAGTATGACTTCATCAGGCATTTTGGGTTAATAGATGTGTCAGTTCCCCAAAACAAGCAAACAATAAACTGATTAGCGTAGCGGGCTTAGAGTCAAGTTTACCATCCAGCGGTCTAGGAGGATGCAGAGCAGAGTTAGAAGTTAACATTATGGTATTTAGCTAGTTGACATTTAAAAATGAACACCGTGTTCTGGCTGCTGCACAAAACAAACAAACAAAACAACCCAAACAGTGCTGTTATAACTTTGTAAATGAAGATCACCATCCAGTTCTGGGTTAGCTAAAAAACATGATCACAAGCATGATCTTCACACTGAATCTAGTTTGTCCAACGTTGATTCATTTCTGAAGCATTAAAATATCAGTGTCTGGGTCACCGAAAGCCCAGAGGCTGTTCTGTACAGCATGATGTTTCAAAATGAGGAGACAAAACACTGCAGCACGCTGAGGGCATGGTTTACTGAGAAACAGCTGTGCAACACATTTGCTTTTGATAGACTTAATAGATTTACATATTAATGGCGACCATGCCTTACACTGAATGCTTGTTTTTTTAACAGGTTTGTGATGGCTAAGCACAATCTAGAAATGATCTGAAGCCTTCTTTCTTCTCTCTTCTTTAAATCTCTGTTTAGACACTGCTTATTGTGTGTTTTTGCAGTCACTTAAATATGACTGGCCATCCTCTCTGACCCCACCCTGACATGCGACAGTTCACCCTTCCATTCACGACAAATGGCTCCTAATGAAATCCATTCACCCTTATACTCAGGCGTGGAAGCACTTTCCTCTGTCTCTCAGCGGTCTTAATACTGCATGCTGCCATTTTATGTCTCTCAGAAACATAAAATATATTTAAGTCTCATTCTGGACATGAGCTGCTCTCCATAACCCTTCACGAACCCTTGACGATAGCCATGTGCACAGTAATTGAGCTAAAAGCCTGTTTTCTTTGTGTTAGGCTTCTGTCTACTAAACTAGGTCTTCTTCAACAGAGGCTTCTTAATAATGTAATTAAAAGTGACTTTAGCGGATTCAAGTTTGTTTGTTCACCACAAAAGTGAATCAAAAGCTATTTAGTTTTATTGCCCTGAGAGCAAAATAGAAAGCAGAAGCTTTGTTTGAAAAGAAAATCTTCAGCTAAAAGCACCTCAACAGTAATTTGGGCTTATTTGGTGGTGATTTAGCTTCAGTCCTGTTGTTTGGTAGTATTTTAGGTTTTGGTTTAGTCCCACTGAGTCAACAATCATGTCTTGTGTGCTCTCTCTCTCTCTTAAAAGCTGGACAAAAAAAAAGAAAAGAAAAAGTAACATGGCTGCTTCTATGGAAGGAGGTATGGATGTTCCTTACAAGAAAATCCTAATCAGTTAAAGAGAATTTACAATTTAGACTAATCAACTACTCTAAAAGTAAGAAAGCACAAGTGTGGCTGACAGCAGAAGTGACAGAGCTTCTTTCTCTGTATGCGCCATAAACATGACTACTGAATGTGCTTATTATATATTAGTCTATACACAACCATATTTTTATTTCTTCATCAAAACACTGTCAAACTGAGCTCTTTTTACAAGATGTCATCTGTCTCACTGTCCAGCTTGATGATTTAGGGCATCTGGACATCAACTCAGATGCAGAAGAGCTCTCCAAACAGCATAGACTGTACAGGTGGGGGAAAAAAACTACAACAATTTCTATCACCCATAGCTCAGCTTTTATACACTTTTATATTAAGTTTATATTTATTATCACATACTGTATACCCCAGTGAAATGTCAGGAAAATATGGGGGAAAACATATATTCCACCCAAGACTAATAAAAGGAGATATAAATCAATGAAAGATTCTGCTATGGACGAGAAAAAAGCAAATCCTCTAGATGATGAATAACCTGTTTTCCTAGCAGTGAAAATGTTCTCAAGAGGGTCTGTGGTTATTTTTTGAGTTTACTATAATCAATAAACAAAATTTGCCCAGTCTAAAACTTTATCACTGAATTATAAAATATCTCATTCCTATCTCTATCAACACTACTGTCAATGCTTGCTCCTCCCTCCTGTTGCATCACTTAAGTCTTTAATCAGCCAGTGAATTCTGAACTTTGCCTTAATAGTTCTCAGCCACAGGACTGAACAAGCCCCAGAGTTTGATCTACAAACTAAATTTGGAATCAATCAATCAATCCATCCATCCATCCATCCTCTTCTGCTTATCTGGGGCCAGGTCACGGCCGGCAGCAGCCTCAACAGAGAAACCCAGACCTCCCTCTCCCCAGCTTATCCGGGGGAACACCGCAGTGTTCCCAGGCCAGCCAAGAGCTATAATTTCTCCAGTGTGTCCTGGGTCTAGACCGGGGACTCCTCCTGGTAGTACATGCCCAGAACACTTCACCCAAAACGTGCCCAGGAGGCATCCTTGTCAGATGCCCAAACCACCTCAACTGGCTCCTTTGGATGCGGACAGTCCAGTCACCCTTTGGAGGAACCTTTCTGTTTTCTTGTATCCGCAATTTGATTTTTTCGGTGATTAGTCCACCTACAGATTACACCTACAGTAGCTGCTCAGCTTGAATATCGGGGGGGGGATTTCACAAACTGATTGTCGCAGCGATGGCATTCTGTTACAGCACCACACTTGAATTCAGTGAGCTCTTTAGAATGACCCATGCTTTCACAAATGCTTGTAAATGCAGACTGAGCTACCACCACAATGGACGCCTCTGCACTCCTCTACTCTGCCGTGTGTGATGCTTCTTCCATGTGACTGTTCATTATTGATGAGACAAGATACATTCTGAACTCCCATGGGAAGATGAGCTCACTGATGAGTTCACCTCAGTGTGACTGTACATACACAGAGGGCTTCCTGCCCAATGTTCTGAAGCTGCACCACCTCCTCATGCATTTTTTAAACAGACTGGGCCTCTAAAACCTTGTGCACTTTAAAATGAGAAGCAAAGATAAGGCAGTGCCTCTGAGGTCAGTGATTAAAGCTGAAATAGAAGACTGTCAGTCTGTCTGAGGAAGCTGATTCAGTGTTTGAGCCTTGCCTCTGTTTTCTGCGGCTAAGCGATCAAATCAAACATCATAATTTGCAGAACAAACTGAAAAATACTTGAAAGAAGTGGAAAAGAAAAAGGAAAAAAAGCAGACTCAAAGACCACATCACTGGCTAATAAACTTCTTATGGCTAATGGCAGAAAAAAAACTGAACACGTGCACTTCCAGAATACAGGCGAAGACTATATGTACCATTTATGTTGCATTTGTGTGCACCTGATGAATCTCTTCATTCAGCTGTAACTTGGCCTCTGCCAATGAGAAATGTTTGTTTTGTTAGCCAGTTGTTGTATTTGTGTTTTGTTATCAGAGCCTGTTTCCTAACGGCAGCTCCCTTTCATTTTAAATGTCAGGATTGAAAATGGGCACAAGACAAATATAGAACCAAAATATGAACCAAAAGAATCAAGCTGTGTGCAGCTGTGGAGTGGGTTTAGTGCCACATGCAATATTAAATGGATGCCTAAAAACCTCAATGAAAATAGCAGTGGTTTAAAAAAATAAACACTGTGATGTCTTTTTTTCTTTTTTTTCCCTACAAGTTCCCTCTCTCTGGTATCTGTCTGAATTTCATGCTCATAACACGAACAACAATTTCCTTCAGTGTAACGTTCAACGACATCTGGAAAAAGCGTACTCAGAGCCAGCACATGTTGTTACTGCCTACCACAAACAATTACGTGACTCTGTCCTGTATTTACTCATCAGCAGTAAAGGCACATATTTGTTTTTGTAACTCTGGAAATCAGAACTGTTAAATACACAATTGTCCACTTAACACTAGACCCAATTTTGAGCTAGCGACTGTTGTAGCTCTTATATAGCCATAAGATCTCCAGGACGTCTTGAAACTCACATTTTATTGTGGGCTGAATGGGAGCTTATCTTAAGATGCCTCTAGACTGTTTAACAGTCATCCCTCTGCCCCTCAGTACAAGCATGCAACAGCTGATTGGTTCAGTAGTGTGGCTTCCACCAAAGGTATCAGGGTCATGGCTAAAATCCCTGTTTGAGTCATTGTTTTATTGCTCTCATTGCAATTTTTTTCCCTTAGACATATAGCTTTTGAAATGATGCTAGAATATACTAATATGTGATCTAGACACTGCCTATACTTTTGAACCACATTGAAATTTTTCAACCTAAATGTCTAAAAATCCAGACCCTTACTGTAAAACTGTACTGTAATCAGTAGAAAATGGCTCAATAACTAAATTACATGTCTGTCTTTCTTTTTTCTTAAATAAACTATAAGTTTTTGCACCTTAATCATTGGTTAATATACTGTAGAGATGAGCAAGAAGCAGTGCTAGCAGCTCACGAGCTCCACATTGTTGCAGAATCTCAACACCACTGGCAGGTTTCAACCAGTTCCTGGCTTCAAAAGCAAGCCAATCCCCCTTAGCCTCCCACGTTTATAACAGAACGTCTAAACCAAGAGTTTTCAAACATTTTATGTCTCAAGCACATCAAAGATAAGCCAAAATTTAAAGCTACATAATTTTTGTGGAAAATAAGGACCATCATTTGAAATACTTTAAATTCATTCTTTATTATTATTCTTTAATATGTCAGATGAAGGCACTTCTGATAAGACATTTGCAGCATTTGGACCTAGTGTGACACTTAGAGTACTATTTAGTTAGTTGTACATGGTTCCATACAAGAAAGTGATCTGTTTTACTCCCACTATCAATCGGACCCTTTGGTGTGTACTGATGTAGAAAATTGAAATCACTATTTTGCAACCATTGCTCTCAACCATATTTGTAGTTTTGGTGCCTTTTGGAGCATTTTTATTGAATTAAAGTATCAATCACAGACTTTCATAAACACTCTATGATGGTTGCAACAGTTTACACAAGGCTTGAGCTCATTTACCTAATGACAAATGAAAGGTTTTAATAAACTCAAGCTAAACTGAAATTTTAATCACATTCTATAAATCTACCACCACCCACTGACCAAATAAAGCTCATGACATACAGTTGTGAAAAAGAAAGTTTTCATAGGATTCTGTTAAAAAGTGCATCCTCACTGCTTACACAGGAACTGAGAGGGCAAGTAGCAGCGAGGTGCTGCTAATCAAATGCACTTGCTATAAAAGCAGACGATTGGCAGTTTGCTGGTCTGGAGTATGTTGACCCAATGTCATCCTAGGAGTGGACAACCCAGCAAATTCACCCCAAGGTCAGATTGTGCAATGCTTGGAGAAATTGCCAAAAGAAAAAACCTCAAAAGTTACATCTCAGTTAGCAAGTTAAATGCTGAAGTTCATGACACTACAGTTAGAGAAGGACTGAACAAGTACAGCTTGTTTGGGAGGCTTGCCAGGAGAAAGCCTCTTCTCTCTAAAAAGAACATTCAGAGTTGCCTCTGAACAAACCACAAGACTTCTGGGACAATGTCCTTTGAACAAATGAGACCAAAGTGGAGATGCTATCAGCACAAACACCTCATACCAACTATCAAGCATGATGGCATGATGAATGACTACACTTTGCTAAAGCTTGACCAAGCACAGCAGCAAATCTACAACAGACTGGCTGAAAAGGGAAAGAATCAAGGTGTTGCAATGGCCCAGTCAACATCCAGGCTGAAACCTGACTGAAATGCTGTAGCGTAATAAATGCCTGCAAACTTCAATGACCTGAAGCCATTGTGGTAAAGAAAAGTGGGCCAAAATTCCTCCACAATGATATGAGACCAATAAAGTCATAGAGAAAATGACTGCTTCAAATTATCACTGCTAAAGGTGGTTTTACAGGCTACTGAATCATGGAGGTATGCTTAGTTTTTCACAGGGCAGAGTCCATGACTATACAGTAAGTATAAGGTATAGTTCAATGGACTCACAATCTGCCTTAATTTGTCTCTTTTCAAGTATCTGCTATTATTTCCTACTGTAATTTCTATCCAATATGTTTTCCCAAGCTGTCACTCAAAAAGTGTCTCCTTGGTTTTATTTTTTTGCCTATCAATCCGCAATCAAGACACCAACAAGGGGCGCATGAGACTGCCAAATGGAGGGGACAGTCATTATCAGGACCAATGAGCAGGGCCTGCTTGTTCCCTTGCAAAACAATATTTTAAATAAACTGTCTCCTCCACTCTCATATACAGCATCAAAACAGTTGCTTTCATGTCCTGAGAGTGAGCACACGGGAGGTTTGTTGTTGGTTGTGGTCTGAGATTTGTCTTGTTTGCCATTCAAGGGGCCATTTTAGATTCTGTGAGGCTCTTCAAGGGGATGAGTCATCTGTGTTCCCACACATAGACATTTCTAGCAAAGAGTGCTCACATTCAGTAATCTGGGCTATAATTAGCTCCCTGGATAGGAAGACAAGAAAAAAGCTGTGAAAGAGAACTGGCTTTTAAACCCAAAAATATTCCCACCACTCTGCATAATCAGAGGGATTTTTTTTTCCCTGTGTGTCAGGTCACTGCCTCACTAAAATGATAAAAAAAAAAACTTGCAGAAATAATGAAAAAGGAAAAAGAAATAGATATCTCATCTATTCACATAAATGCCACTGTATGAAGCCCCTCAACCCTCTGGTTGCCTAGGTTACAGCAGTAGAGCTAAATAGAGGAGGAGGAGGAGGTGATGAAAGATCTGACAGAATAATAAATTTAACTCTGCCTATTCTCTCCCTCACCACCACTCTACTACTACTATTTCTCTCACAGTTACATTTCAGACCTGCCCCAGTTTTGTTAATGAGCCACTCATTTATATTCTAAGAAAAAAACAAATAAACAGGGTGCTGGTGGGCCCACGGTGCCCAAAACCTTCCTGAAATAAAAATCTTGGTGGACTTCAGCAAACAGTAAACAGCTCAGAGTGAATTATTTAGATGCCCAGGATGGAGCGGGGCGATCGGATGCGATCAGACTCAAAGTTTTTTTTTGGCTCTGATGCTGTCTGTCAGCCATGTCTGCCTCTGGCCCCCTTTTCTCTGCTGGCAGGAAGCTGAATGCAGCAGCTGTTCATTACAAAACACTACAGAGAGGAGAAAATGACCCTCAGCTGAATGATGTGTCAAGCCACCTTTCAGTGACACATCACACAGTGAAGATGACAAATGAGACTAGAGGTTAGGTATGAGAGGAACGTATAATGGAAAACATTTTATTTATTTTTTTTAAGTTTGCAAGTTTGTCAGCAACTTTTTCAAGTGGACAGCTGTCTGTGAGGCAACCTAAAAGCATCCCAAGAGACTCAAAAAAAGTTCACAAAGAGCCACATCAAAAATAATGTCAATCTTTGCAGGAGGAGTAAAGCATTTTTTTTTTTAAAGCATTGTATTTTTTTTGGAAGAATACAGAGATAATATAAAATGGCGTAGCCCTGCGACAGGCTGGTGACCTGTACAGGGTGGACCCTGCTTCTCACCCTATCACAGCTGGTATAGACTCCAGCCCTCCCACAGCCATTAAAAGGAAATGATTTGTTAGTAAAGACTACATCTGCAACTGTGTCAAGGCATTTGCTTAGAACTAGCTCTTTGTGGGGACCATCCTACCTTTATATCTGGGCCATTGCAATTGAGGCTCATCCCGCGCTCGTCTGTGATCTCTGTGATTTCGGAGAGGTCGTCATCTTCAAATTCATCCAGGCTGATGTCATGGGTCAACCTGAATCAAAGGGTAGATTAGGGTGAGAGGGGCAAGAAGAGGTTAGGAACAGATAGGGTTTTTTAATCCTTGTGCCACAGTACATCTCAGAATCTCGTGTTGACCCAATTATTTATCTCTCTCCTATGCCAAGTCCAATAACAGGTTTGAATATGGGCACCAAGCAAAAAAACAAACAAAAAAATAAAAATCAAGCTACACAAATATTTATAAAACATAAATATCGACAAAAATATTGTAGACATGGTTATTGTTTTGTGTCATTTCTAAGATGAGCTGCGTTTGGATTCAGAAAATATAATGTAGTCGTTCTTAGACCTCTGAGGCATTTAGCATTTATAGTTAGTACATAGCTCCAAAAAAAAAAAAAAAAACACTTTGAAAACACATTAGAGCTGAATGGAAAAAAATCATTCTGAATATAAGGACTGATATGGACTGGATACTGTGCTAGGAATGAAAAGATGCCACATCGTTTAATGGAAATAAAAATTATCAACCTACAGAGGGCTGAATTCAAAGACACCCCAAAAATCAAAGTAAAAAAATTATACAGCAGGCTAGTCCACTTTGTTGAAATTTAATTGCAGCAACTCAAATGATTACTGAGTATTTTGTACAGCCCCCACGTGCTTGCACCTAAAGAGAGGATGACTGGTGTGCTGGGGGATCTTCTCCCAGATCCGGACCCGGGCATCACTGAGCTCTGGACAATCTGAGGTGCAACCTCGCGGCGTCGGATGGATCAAAGCATAATGACCCAGAGGTGTTCTATTGGATTTAGGTCAGATGTGTGTGGCGAACAGTCAGTAGTATCAATTCATTCAACCTCTAGGATCTGCCTGTAAACTCTCGCCGCACGAGGCCGGGTATTGTCATGCACCAGGAGGAACCCAGGACCCACTGCACCAGCGTATGGTCTGACAATAGGTCCAATAATTTCACCCCGATACCTAATGGCAGTCTGGGTGCTGTTGCATAGCGTGTAAAGGTCTGTGCGTCCCTCCATTGATATGCCTCCCCAGACCATCCCTGACCCAAGTACAGTCATCAACAAATTCTCCCAGCATCAATCCCATGACCTCCATCAGATCCTTGGAAACCAATCAAGCTGAGCGATGTTACAATATGTGAAAAGCACAGGGTGCCAATGGTGGACCTGCCAATTCTGGTGTTCTATGGCAAATCTTTCAACCTCTTGAAATCTGTTCCTGTCAGAGACATTCACACCAGTGATCTGCTGGAGGTCATTTTGTAGCTCTGCCAATGCTCAGCCTGTTCCTCCTTGCACAAAGGAGCAGATCCCAGTGATGATCTGATGGGTTAAGGACCTTCTACAGCTCTGTCCAGCTCTCCTAGATTAACTGCCTATCTCCTGGAATCTCCTCTATGGTCTTGCTGGAAGACACAGCAAACTTTCTTGAAATGGCACGTATTGATGTGCCATCCTGAAGTTGGACTACCTGTGCAACTTCTGTAGGGACCAGGCATCACCTCACGCTACCAGTAGTGAGACTGACCTAAGTCAAATGCAAAACTAGTGAAAAAAACAGTCAGAAAAGAAGAGGAGGGAAAAAATGTTAGTGGTTCCCACCTGTAAAACCATTCCTGTTTTGGGGGTTGTCTCATTGTTGCCCCTCTAGTGCACCTGTTGTTAATTTCATGAACACCAAAGCAGCTGAAACTGCTAATAACACTTCAATAAATCATTTTTTTATAGGCAGACCTAAGACTGTGCTATTTGTGTTATAACAGCATTACTGTGTGTGAGATTTGTGGGGGTTTTTTTTACTGCCACAGAATCAGGCTATTTTGTAAATAACTCCATCAACTGTTTGTAAAACTGATTTTCCACTGGCACCACTGCACTTCATTCATCACAAGTGGGAGCAAAATTAATAGAGACACAGCATAACTTTTTCTTCTCTGCTGCTCAGTGACAATGAGCTATAGGGTGATTATTCAACCAAAGTAATGTGTCACACATTATTCATAACTTTTCTGAAAGGTAATGTATCATGTTACTTTATTTACTCCCACAAGAAGGTAATTCCTTACACTACTTGTTACATTACCTTTGCACTATCACAGTGAGGACAAACACATACTGTGTCTTTCCATTAATGTGTAAATATGAACACAAAGCCAAATCTGGTGGAAACCAGCCCAAAGAGCAACAGAAAAATGCTGTTTCTAGTCTGCTATAGAAACATGTCTAGATAGAAATGAAAGCTATAATGCTACAAGTCTGACTGCACATCCCTGCTCTTGTAACCCGCTGAAAATCAAGCGTTGGCTGCTTAGCTCAGGTTGATTTACTATTTTTCTCCTCCTTAAACAGGAACTGAAGTCAAATGACTGCAGTTCTTACACGAATGAAAACGGCACATATGATCATTTTCTTTCAATCCAGCCATTGTCCAGTAAGTGTTTTTAAATAACTAAAAACACTTGCTATATGCTCAATTTATGAGGTACACCGTGCTAGCTCTTTTGCCTTCAGAACATATAAATGCTTCATGGCACTGATTCAAGAAGCTGCTGGAAACATTCCTCAGAGATTTTAACATTACTTAGTTGCTGCAGATTTGTCAGCTGGAAATCCATGATGGAAATCTCCTGTTCCATAACAATGTCATTGTGGAGGCCATTTGAGTACAGTGAACTTATTGTCATGTTCAAGAAACCAGTTTGAAATTTGAGTACAGTGACATGGTGCATTATCCTGCTGGAAGTAGCCATCAGAAGATGGGTACACTGTGGTCATACAGGGATGGACACGGTCAGCAACAATACTCAGGTAGGCTGCGGCATTTAAACAATGCTCAGGGGCCCAAAAGTGTCAAGAAAATATCCCCCACACCATTAGGCAACCAGCAGCCTGAACTGTTGATACAAGGCAGGATAGCCGACTTAGCCGACAGGTGTGGCACCTGGTGTGATCCTCTGCTGCTATAGCCCAGCCAAGGTTCCTGGGTTGTAACGTGGTTACTTGAGTTACTGTTGCCTACCTATCACCTCAAAGCAGTCTGGCCATTCACCCAGTAAAGTAGCAGTTTCTGAAACACTCAGACCAGCCTGTCTGACACCAACAACCACCCCATACTCAAAGTCACTTAAATCACCGTTCTTCCCCAATTTGATGATTGGGTTAAACTTCAGCAGGTCATCTTGGCCATGTCTGCACAACTAAATGCACTGAATTGCTGCCATTTCTTCCTGTTTAAAGTGAGTTTTTCCGTCCCGCTGTCATCAAGTGCTTGCTCATAGGGGATCGTTTTGACTGAGTCTTCACTTTACAACTTAAACGCCTTGAGACGACTGTTTGTTGTGATTTGGCGCCATATAAATCCAATTGAATTGAATTAATTAGACTCACTGAACTGGAACACTCTCCGGTTCGTGATGCTTGTGGCTTTGTGAGCATTTTTGCTTTGTTGTTAATTGTTAAAACAGAACGCACAACAAATTTTCCTTTTTCTTTTTGGTCAGTCAAATTTTAGTATTATTTGTATATGTTGATACTAATTAGTGGGTAGTTTGTCTGTGCAATGCTCATCTCATGGGCACTATGGGCACACTATTGTTAAACCAAAAAACTGCAGAATAGGAAGTTAGAAAAAAACTGAATTGGTATTTTGCAGAGAAGAACAAAGATCTTGAATGCTCATGAAGCAGGAAGGGAAATGCACTGTCCTGCTGTCTGTGGCAGGATTCAATTAACATCCAGTAAACAATGCTTCAGTTTTCCCATCTGCAATTATGTCTCCATGTTATCCCTTTCCCCTGCAGCCTCCGGGCATAACAGACCGATTCAGTGCAAAATGTTATTAGAGAAGGAAAGAGAAGATGACAGTGCACAGGAGCAAGCTGTCAAATAAATCTGGTGAACCTGTACAGCTACCATCCCCCCACTGATGCATGATGCTAATGTCATGTTCATGCAAATATACATACAGCTGTGAATATCCTTACCCATCACATGAAAGAGGATGGGTACAGAAAGTTAAATAGCCCAAGAAAAAGCATCTGTTACCGCTATAAGGAAGCACTGAAAGAGACGGGAAATAAGAGCTGAAGGAGGGACATGGACAAAATGAAAAAAAGAAAAGAGGACACTGGTAAAGTGTATAACAATATGTTTTCCTTATTAAAATAAAGACACTCACCCGGCTGGAAAAAATGCATCCAACTTTGCCAACTAGCTTTGCCAGAAAGCTGCATGTTCCTTTTTATGTTTGTTCATTATTTGCCATCCAGGGTCAATTTCCTAACATGATACCTAAATAACTAATCAGATCTCACTATCTATGTGAATGACTTTGGTGACTGAAAATGAAACTACTTTATATTTCCTTTATATTTAAAATTGTTACTTTGCCCAATTACTTTTGAGCCTCTAAACTTGGGAGACTTTGTAGAAAAATGTCTGTAATTCCTCAACAGTTAATGCAATACTTAAAAAAACCCATAAAACTGCACTTTTCACAGTCAGAATTACCATTGGAGTTATAGATACAGCATATTTGACTGCTCAGTTGGAGCGCAGGATTCATCCAGAGGAGGGCTGCTTTATTACAAACTAATAAACCTGAAATCTGTGTTACAGCTGAGCTGTGCGGTGTGCCGAGGAACACAAAATATACACTATATTGCAAAAAGTATTCACTCACCCAAATCGTTGAATTCAGGTGTTCCAATCCCTTCCATGTCCACAGGTGTATAAACCAAGCGCCTAGGCATGCAGACTGCTTCTGCAAGCATTTGTGAAAGAATGGGTCACTCTCAGGAGCTCAGTGAATTCCAGTGTGACACCGTGATAGGATGCCACCTGTGCAACACGTCCAGTGATGACATTTCCTCACTGCTAAATATTCCATAGTCAACTGTTAGTGGTATTATACCAAAGTGGAAGTGATTGGGAATGACAGCAACTCAGGCACAAAGTGGTAGGCCAGTGGGGTCAGTGGATGTAGAGATGCATTTTTGCATTTTTATTTGTAGGAGTTTCTCTTTCATAGCACAAAAGCTGGGAGGGGAATAGTTAAATGAATTACACAAACATGATTTACTAAGGTTTGTGGTATGCAGTTTAATGCTAAATTTAATGCTGAAAAAAGCATGTCTTATTTTAGTTAGTGTAAGTGTTCATTTACTTGGAATTACAGGCGGAAATGTACTCCGAAAGATTGCAAAACTGTGGCAGGTGGATGGCTCAAAGGTGTGAGCAGAGCTTGAAACACGGACTGATCGGGATCTGACAGTAAATAATGTTTGGTATTCTTCTACACATCAGCGGTTATGCATAGATTTCAGGTTTATACGGTGGAATAGTTTGTAATAATGCGCCTCCATCTGAGCCTCAGTCCTTAGTACCTGACATAGTCCCTGACAATTTCTAACAGACAAGTTCACCCTTATAGCAAACCACACCGATTCTTCTTCAGCCTCATCTTGCTTATCTAAACTGACACACTGCTTTCCCAGAAAAGCACGTGTAAACAGTGCTCACACTGTATTATTTTTGTGAGGACATTAAAAAATCTGAGCCACTAATTTGTATTTCTCTTGGCAATTAGCGCACAGTTAGTGGATCAACCAAAGAACTTTCCACTGTTATGGGCGCAATTTTGCAAAGGCATCACATCATGCTAATCTGAACTCCAGCTTTCACTCACAAAACTGACCCTGTGCCTCCTTGGTAAACCCAGACTGTAGCTCCTAGATGCAAAAAGATGGTTTGGTGGAATAGAGGAGAAGAAGAGGGTTCATCACTGAGAGGACACTGGTTCAAATCTTTGGGCTGGCATCACTGTGGGCCCCCGAGCAAGAGTGGGTGGGTACCTCTTAGAGAGTTAGTGCGTCGTTGATACCTTGTTAATGTTTCTGTTAGTTTGCCTGTCGGAAACAAGCTCTCATGGATGATGTTTGCTAAGTGGCACTATTTCATTCTCCCCTCAGCCCCAACCGGTCGCGGCAGATGACTGCCCCTCCCTGAGCATGGTTCTGCCGGAGGTTTCTTCTTCTTGGCAACAAGGTGATGTTAACAGGTGGGCAGGCTTGAACAGGTGAGGTAAAATTGAAATAATTGCTGACTACTCTATAAAATTGACAGATTATTTGACTACCAAAATAATTTTTCGTTGCAGCCCTAATAAGTATGTCATGACATTCAAGTAAAAAATATTAAAAGGTTAGCCTACACAGTAGTAAACATGAAGTGGGAGGGACTGAGATCATAACGGTAAAACAAACCCTGAGAAAAGTGTGAATGGAGGTAGCAAACAGTGAGAGGACAGAGAGTCATTAAGGATAAAAATGACTGCGGGGGAGGGGGGAGATAAACCGCCTAGACAGTACATGTATGACCCCTGTACTGCAGTGAATTGTGGGTAAGGAAGGATGCAGGCACCAGAGAAAACCAACAGAGTGTATAATACAGAGCAAATTATATTGTCACACATCGAGGCTCAAACATCACAGGGTGCAGGGTGAACAGTGGATAGGATGCTCAGATCAAACAGGCTGCACTGTCATAACACAGTTAATGTGTGTAATCTCTGGCAATTACACAATGTTCCAGTGTGAGTTTGAGTTCTCAGGTCCACAAGAAGTCTCACAATAGTGCGTACATTTATTTTCTGATAGAAATATAGAGTACTGAATGCCAATTACAAAATTTTACAACTGATTACTTAAGTTTATACAATCCCAATTCCTAAAAAGAGTCGGAAGGCTGTGTAAAATGTAAATAAAAAGAGAATGTAATGATCTGCAAATCCTATAAACTCATATTTTACTGACAATAGAACACAGAAAACATCAAATGTTTAAAGTAAGAAATGCACAATTTTAACAAAAATATTAGCTCATTATAATTTTGATGGCAGCAACATGTCTCAAACAAGTTGGAAAAGGGGCAACAAAAAGCTGCAAAAGTATGTGGTACTAAAGAAGAAACAGCTGATTAGGTCAATTGGCAACATGTCAGTAACATAATTGGGCATAAAAAGGAGCATCTTAGAGAGTAAGAGTTTCTCAGAAGTAAAGATCGACAGAGCTTCATTAATCTGCACAAAACTCAATGAACAAATTGTGTAACAATTTCAAAATAATGTTCCTGAAATTAAAATTGTGAAGACTAGATGATGAGATCTCATCCTCTACAGTACAAAATATCATCAAAAGATTCAGAGAATCTGGAAAATCAGTGCCTCTGGATGCCTGTTATCTTCTGACCCTCAGGCAGCAGTGCACGAAAAACAGACATGATTCTGTCATGGAAATCATTGTGTGTGAACACAGTTCACTAAATGCAGGTTATTGCTATATCATGCAAAGAAGAAGCTATATGTGATTCAAAAACTCTGCTGGCTTCTCTGGGTCAAAGTTAATTTAAAACAGGCTGAGCCAAAGTGGAAAACTGTTCTGTGGTCAGACAAATTGAAATTTGAATTTTTTTTTCTTTTCTTTTTGAAAACATGGATGTTGGATTCCCCAGAATAAAGAACAGAGGGACCATCCAGCTTGTTATCGACACTCAGTTAAAAAAAAAAAAACCTGCATCTTTGATTGAATGGGTGTGCATTAGTGCCTATGGCACCGGCAACTTGTACATCTGGAAAGGCACCATCGATGCTGAAAGGCTATTACAGGTTTTAGATGCTCCTAGATGTCTTTTTGAGCATGGCTTCATAGTTAAAGAGTCCAGGTGCTAAACTGACCTGCCTGCAACTTTTCTGAAATTGGGGGTGTGAATACACTCATTTAACAACTCGTTATGTACACTCAGAGCTAATACAATAATACAACAGTCTTACAATAAATGCTATCTCCATAAAGATTAAGATGAACTTGTTTCAGAGGAATGTTACATTTATTATGTAGTACAACACATATTATAATTTTTTCCCCCTAATCATAATGAATGGAATGGACAAGATAGTAGAAACAGCGGTCAGGGATCATCTAACCTCCAAAACCGCATCAAACACAAAGCAGCCAACCATTTTTGATATGAAATGATAGGTTCAAAATATGTTATTGATTAGATTCATTAAGGCTTACAAGCTCCCTAAAGTCATTAGGAACATCTGCATCTTAACAAACACATCTATCTGTGAAATGCAATATTTTCTCTAATCATTAACAAGTCCATTTAACATTCATAGGAAAAAATCTACTGCTTCCAGAAAATGGTGCCTTTTGTTTCAGAGAAAATATGTAAGAGAACTTTTCTCTTCTTTTCTGAAATTTAATTTAAATACTTTAAATATAATCTGTACAGTAAGCTACAAGAAGCTTTCTGAAAGGGACTATCTGGGCAGTACGTTTGTAGTAATCTGACTGTTTTGTGAGTCACAATCAAACCTCAAATTGTGTCCATCGTGTCACAAAACTGTCAGGGAGACCAGGCTCCATGGGCCATCTAGATTAAGCTTTTTCTCATATGTGCAGTACTTAACGGTAAGTTTGGGGGTATTCTTCCTTTACGTCTGATAGTAATGTTGAATGTGTACACAAAAAGTGAGACAGGACAGCATCAAACAATAGTACGTGTGACCTCCTAGCCCATTGTCACAGTCCAAATCTATCAACATCTGCATATATGTCTGCAAACACTCACTCAGCCAAAGAAACCCACTTAAATTTTTGTTACTGAACTCTAAATGGACCTATATAGAAAAACCCAGCCCCCATACAACCTACACATCATCGTGCTAGTTTCCTGCATGTTTACCTATCATCTCTCTACACTCACAACCCTATCAGCAATCAATGCAGGCTGACTCAGCAGACTGCTTGGGCTGTCCAGGTCAGAGATCCCTGTGACACATTTACTGTGTCATCATCACTGAAAGTGAGACACAGCAAATAGGGTCAGGATGTAGTAACAAGAGGCTGACACCAACATCATCGCCGTGACACTGTGAACTCACAGGAACCCGAATAACTTCAGCAGCACCTTCCACAGGACAGGACTTGAGGATCGACATGCAGCTGTGCACACCTGTCAGTCCCAAAAACTAAAGGCTGCATATTTCCATTTTTTCAGCAAACTAGCTAAGAACAAATATACAGCCTGTAGCCTAAACAAGACAACAAAACCACTATTGCATCTTGTGTTTTTCAACTGTTTTGCCAAAAATTTGAAGAGATCAAACTTCAAAAATAGTTCTGAAACAGAAAGAAACACCTCCAGGGAATTAAAGCTGGCTAAGAAGGTACTCAAAACAAAAAGATTCCTCTCTACAAGATGCCAAAGAAAAGTTGAGTTCACCTCTCTTTGGCTGATTTGAGGCTTTCAGGATCAAATCTGTGATTTTAAGCCCATTCTCAGCATGTATTATCTTTCTGCTGCTGCCTCAGCATTAGTTAAAAGTATGAAATTTGATAGGGCGGTGCGATCACGTGCTTGTGTAAACCTCTGTCCAGGTAGGCGTTACATCTTACAAGCGGCATCACTGACTTACACTCTCTGTTTGAGGTCTGCGTGATGGACACGATTATTTGATTCGATTATTTGCTTTAATTGACGTGGGTTCTAAACTGCGGTCGTTGCAATGTGGTTCAGCTTTTAAACGGTCCCTGCAGACAAGGCCCATCAGTTCATGTTGTAAAACAACTTCAGATGCTAACAGCACTGCAGGACGGATGTTTCAGTTTTGGATCGCTAAGGATGTGGGGCAAACTGCAGTATTACTCTGACAGCAGGAGGTGACAGGGCAGCCTGCTGCCATGCTTGTGTCTCCTTGGCCCGTCTCTCTCTGCTTGTGTTGATGAAGGGCAGAATGACCTCATGATCATGCCACGATGGGCCCGGCCAGCTCAGTAATATATATAAGAAACAACCCAGTATAACATTCACAGAACTATATTTATCTAAGGCTTGCTTTGCAAATAAACTTCTGTTCACAAATGCCACGCAAGGTCAAATACAGATGATGGTCCTTATTTTCCTTTAAACAGTTTTCTTTGTGATGTAATATATAAGTGTAAAATATAATATATAAATCTGTGAGAAAAAGACACTTTTGTAGCTTATTATAGAGAAAGGACATGCAGCGGTGAGGAGACTCCTGGTAATAAAAAGAGGTAAGAAGAATATAGTAAAGGTAATTAAATCTCCTGAAAAAGAGCAATAAGAAATTAAAACTGCTCCTTTTTTTAATTACAGTGTTTCATGATTCATCAGTGAATGCAGGAAAGCCATGCTACCCACATGATTACATTTATTTGTTTAAATGTTACGTTCTCATGTGTTTCTGTGTTGTGTTGCTCTGGTCACGCTTTGCACCTTTTAGCCCAGTATTAAGTCGTCACAGCAGTTCCAAGTATACCCTTGCCCAAGTCGTTCTCCTTCTTTTCTCCTCATTAATTCACACATTTATACTATCACTAAGAGATTATGAGGCTGCATGCTGTCAATCCTTCATCAGCTTCGCCCTCCTGCAAGGACAGGACCGTGATCAGGACCGTCCCATCCAGTTCAACAGACCCAAGAGCAAGCAACGTATATAAACAAACTCTGAAGGCAAAAATCCATCCACACAGTTGTGCCGGGATAGGACGCTTACACCGGCAGTCCCACTATGACACACATAAAGCAGGATAACATGATGTGTGATTGCCTCTGTGGTCCTATTTTTGGTCAACATAAAGCAGCAACCTCCGCTGCACACTCTAGCCCTCTTGTTTAATTACAAACATACACACAGCCATATGCATCCGCTTTCCTTCAAGGGCATGCCTGTTCTGAGAAGATGCCATACAGCAAGAAAAAGGAACATTAGCAGTTACACACTTGCAAGGTCACACACAGCCATGTTGCTGCATGCCAATAAAAAAGAAAAAAAAAAAACAGAGCGAATGAGAGAGATGTCCTACCATTTCTCCCACTGGTCTTCATTCAACCCTCTCCTCCTTCCCCTCCCGAATCCATACTGTAAGTGAGGAGGGCATCCACAGCCAAGAGGAGAGGAGAGGAGAGGAGAAGGAGAAGGAGCAAGAGGGTTAGAAAGTGAAGGAGGCAGGGAGGGAGGGAGAGAGGGAGGAGCGAGTATAGGAAGAGAGCTGGAGGAGAGGGAGGAGGGGTGCAGCTCGTCCAGGTCGATGGAAGTGGTGTCTGATTCAGAGCCCTGCTGCTCATTCGGAGGGAAGAAAAATGGATGGGGGATGCTCTCCCCTCTTTCAAGCAGAGGGGTTGAAGCCACCAGAGCAGAGTAGTATTATATAATACACTCTCTCTCTCTCTGATGTTTACTCAGATTTACTACGGCAATGCAGGAAACTGCTGGTGTTAGCAGATCATCTGACGCCACAGGAAGTCCAAACAGCGAGAGGAGTGTCCTCCCGTGCTGATGTCTTTCCTCTCACTCTCTCGTCTCTTTCTCTATCTGTGTAAAACACTGTCATGCTCAATAATTCATGAGGCCCATTGATCACGAAAGACTTCTAATTTTCCCTTTTCCGTCCCTCTTCCCCTCCATTCATCTTCTTAAAAGAAAATTCTGGCTTATCATCATTTATCAGAAAACTACTGCACTCCTCCAACGACTGCACTCAGTGCTGAGATCTGGCAACGGGGCGACTTTAATAAAAAAGAAGTCTGACAGGGCATAAAACAAAAGTAGACAGGTGCCCAAACAGGTTGTAAACAGTCACACAGTTTATCCAGATTATCTGAGGCACTTACACTATATTGCCAAAAGTATTCAATCACCCATCATTGAAGTCCGATGTTCCAGTCACTTCCAAGTCCACAGGTGTACAAACCAAGCACCTAGGCATGCAGACTGCTTCTACAGACTGCTTCACAAATAGTTCTTTCAAAATATCATAATTTAACATTTATGCATGTATTTTTTCATCATCTCTTTCTCCTCCTCCACCACTGCTCTCTTGCCTCCCTCATTTCCACCTCGTCCTCTTCCTCATCACCTCAGGCCTCATCTCCTGAACTGAAGTCAAACCTTTAACTGATGAAAACATGCATAAAACACATACATATCCTATTATTATTGTTGTTACTTATTGTCAGTAGAACAGACATGCAACACCTAATCTCTGGACAGCTGACAATGAGCCGGCTAAGCAAGAGCAACAGCTGGTTATAAGCTAACATTATGGAGGCTAATGTTAGGCTCACACTTTCCCTCTGATAAACAGTTTGATCACATTCTGACATCATATGAGAGTTTATTTGACTGTTGAGTCCAACAATATTACATACACTTCAACGAAAGTTTCACTAACGCTGACCAAACAGCAGCTAACAGCAGCAAAAACAGCAGCGCTTACCAACAGAAAAGTCCAGGATATCCTCAACAACTGACCCCAGTGTCGCTGTCATCAGACAGACTTGAGCTTCGCGGACTCATTGACTCGTATTGGACTCTTTTAAAAAACACCAGCTGAGGTAAACAGCGGACTGACAGCCAACATCCTTTACAGATGAACAGTGGCCAGAGTTGTTTGTCCTACAGCAGTCACCGTAGCTAGGATTAGGCATTGAACTGAGAGGGGCGAGAAATCAGAATTCAGTTGACTTTAATCTACTAACATCTAGCAGTGAGATTGACACACTGTGCCTTTTAACTTTAACGTGTAACTACAGATAATAGATAATAACAGTTTGTGCAGGACACCTATTTGGTTATCTGCCAGGTGAGACGAGTCTTTTAAAAATGTTCCTGCTTCTTTGTTTTCTATGTCAAATATGTTTCACTGACTTTAAAATGTGTTTACTTTTTGCTTTGACCGATAAACTTATTTTTCTCACATGGACATTTTGGTCTCAGATCTCAGACCTTAAATTAATGTACATACTGGTATTATGCTGCTGCAAATAGGAATAGTGGCCTAGCCTTTACAAATAAGCTAGCAATAAGCCTCGATTTTCTTTCAACTTGTGTTTCTCTTTGCTTTTATTTTATTGTCTTGTGGTTACTGTCAGGCCAACAGCTTAGCTCTGATCACGCTCTTCCTGCAGCATGAGCTGGCCACTTTTAGCAAACAAGCTCTGACAAAACCTCAGTATACAAGCTGCACACCACCAAATAAAGACCTAATCTAACAAACAGAGAGGTAATACAAGACAGCGTAACACAGATGTGAAAGTTATGCTATGCAAAATCAAACCTCAGACAAAGTTTTGCATTGATTGAATTTAACAGTGACCTTTTTCCATAGTGTACACATTCATTTATTCTTTGATTCTGAACAACAAAAAAAAGCAGTTTCAAGCTAGATAAACAAAGGAACTCACTGGTGAAAAAAAAATGTTGAAAAAAAAACTAATTGATGTTTACCTGTCTCGTATTTCTTAAGGCAAAACTCCCCTCCTCCCTGCTTGACCTTTTCTGTGAGAAACCTGCAGGTTTAGATTTCAACGGCAGTAGCTAAATAGTGTTAAACAACAGCTAAAGTCACTATAGAAATAAAACTAATTTCAGTTCACAGCTCGAGTAAATTATTTCATTTCTGTATCTTTCTCTCAATACTGTAAAATGTATAACTTCTCCATTACTCTTTATTTTTATTGTACTTGATTTCACAGAGAGAGCCAGAAAAAGAGGAGAGAATGAGGGTCGTATTGCATAAACAGGGGCGAGGTGCCGTCGGGTCAATCATGCCTCGTCAGCGGGACTGAGAGACAGCAGTAAATGACCATCCATAGGGAACAGCGACCAGAGCAATTACTGTCCACTAGCTCCTACTACAGGTGAAATTCAGATCAGCTCAATATATTTTCTCTTTCTCTGAGGATAAAAGACAGCTGCAGAGCTACAAACTAATCCTGATGAAAAGTGCAAACTCATCTTCCCCCAAGAACTCATTAAAGTCAGTGAAATACAGATGCAGGAAAGCAGCAAAACTGACACTTCAAATTCTGCCGACCGCTCCTCATTTCTCCCCTCTCTCTTTCACAGACACACACATCCCCTTCACATCCCACACCCAGTGAATCCATCTGCCTGAGCAGATCTCATCAGCATGCCAATATGAAAGCTGCAAAAGGAAAGATGAAAGCAGAAAAAGAAGATATGCCAATGAATAAGTGAATAAGATGCTTCTTTGACTTTATAATCAAAAGATTACTTATAATCTTTTGATTATAAAATAAATACATCAAACCAACCAATATTTATGGTACCACTGGATACCAACACTCTGAAAACCCAATGGTTTTCTTTGGTACTTTAGGAACCCTAGACAGCATATGTACCATGGCAGCAACTCTTTCTGAACTAAAGGGGGAAGTGTATGGCTACAAGTGTTCTGGAAGAAGTAAAAAGCCCACAAACACAGGAAAAACTACATGTGGAAGATGGCGAGTGGTGCAACTGCCACAATGGCTCTACTCCAACTAATTGCTAAGAAAGGCAGAATTTGCTATGTTTATGTTTGAGGGTGGGGCTGGGGGGTGTCCAAGGGATGATAACTGATTCACAAAAAGCAATACACAAATGGTATTAACTTGTTTTTCCAGACCAAGGGAGGACATAGTGTGGCAAAGCACCTAAAAGACCAGCATCCAGATCTGTTTTTTGAATTGAAGTTGAGTAAGTTTCAGTTCACAGTAACATCCCAAGTATCCAAGCACTTTATCTTGAAATGTACATTATTATTTGGTTTGAGACCGTTGCCATTGCTGCTGTGAAATTAACTTTACTCCAAACATTTACTCTTTAGGCTGAAATGTTTGCAATGGCTAACATTTAATGCTTATGATAACACTGTTGTAACTTGGCTATTCGTCAACCATCCTAACATTTCAGTCTGTGTCTTGTCAACAAATTATAATGTCACTATTTTAAATAAATGGTCTGCCACCGTTTCAGTGTTTTAAAACAGCTTTTTAATAAAGTAATTTATGCTTAAGTGCATGGGATGGTCACTGTGTTTTGGTACTGAATTGGGTATCGAGACTTGTGTGATTCTACTGGTACCAACTACTAAATCTCTGGTATTGTGACATCCCTAGAATGAAGTCCATGAAACCGAGTGACAGAGACACATCTTCCTTGCCCTAAGGTGGCATCTTCATATATCTAATTTTTAAAGCACAATAATGCAAAAGGTATTCAGTCCGCTGTGATAACAAAAAAGGATAAAATCCTCACTTGAGAAGCTGGAGACAACGCATTCAACAGTTCCTATGTTGACAATTTTCAGTGAAATGACTGCGTGAATAATCAACTATTTATTTCAGCTCCATTTGCTGCTAACAGAATGTAACATTTCAGTTTAGACAAGCAGTTAACTGTAAACAGCTACTGAACAATCGGATCAATGATATGATACAGCAATCAGATCACTAACAGCAGCTCCCAAACCCTGTTCACAGAAGGCCATTATGTTATTACAGCTAACCTGTGCCTTTGAGAGTGACAGGCATTACCTGATCCATCAACAGGGATTTCACGTGTCTGACGTCTCATGAGTTTTTCCCTTAAAGCACCCCAGAGTAGTCTGCAATGCTGTACTGCTCTGCTGCTACATTGCTTTTGCTGCAATTTACACACGCTTGCACAGATACTGATTTCCTGCTACGCCCTCTTGTGCCGCAAATGGGTTATTTTACCGATGCTCTGCATGAAATTTTAAAAGAACACTTCACAGAAATATATGGAATACCCGACACCCCGTCCCTCACCGCCTTCCCACTCCCTCCAAAATAAATACATAAATACAGCCCAGAAGCTGAACACCTAATCTCACGCTAAATATTACAGGATAGCTGCAGATTTGACTGATCTGAGTATTTTTATGCAGCCTTTATCGCCGTTTGCCTTGAGTATATTGTGCAGCATTTTATTTGTCTTTCACTTAAGATCAGGTTGGTTCAGACGTTTCCTGAACATTTCAGCAGTTTCTCTTCATCTCCGGCGTGAACATAAAAGGGATGCTCAAATGCAGAATGCAGCACTACTTTAGACTATTTTTAACTCTGCTGTCATAGCTCACTGTCAGCTTGAATATCATTAACACCACAGGCCACAACTTATTCAAGTTCTACCGATGCTGCCTAACAGGAAAAGGTTTCATTATCACCCGCTTCGGGTACAATGACCAAATCAGGAGTTGCATAAAAGAAGAAGGCTGCCTTCTCCTTCCAGCTGTGGGCAGATGGGCTCACCTTAAATCCGAGTTTAAGCCATAAAGCATGATGATTTTTGTGACACCACACAGTTAGTTTAAAAGCCAGTCATGGCAACCACAAATGCAATGTGGTGACATAAATGCGGCCATTTGTATGTGTCTCAATAACTGTTTGGAAATTATCTTTAAATCAGAAATTATCTGAGTGCAAAACAAACAAACAAAAGACTCAAATTTAAGCAACATAATGTGTGTTTAATCACCAACTGAAGTGAGCATCAAATGTAAGCTATTGTATGTTATTTCTTGGCAAAGAGTAGAGGGAAAAAGAGCAGCCATGTTGTGCCTGTGCTCCTGGTTATCCTCCATAATCCACAAGAACATTTTGTGTTTCCAACCTAGAAATATGACTAGAACTCGATCGTATTGATATGCAGAATGAGTCTGTGCGGCTGAGTTTGTCGTATAAAATCGAACAGATGTTTCTGTGTAGTCTCTTCTTTATGTCCAACACAGAAATAGGTTGCACTTAAATTCACACAACTCATAACTCTCCTGCAACACGGCCGGAACACCGTAGGCTCCCCATGGGTCGCATTTAAAAAGCTAATTAAATGATGGACTGAATAGGATTTGAAGTGAGCGGTTCATGTATCTTACTTACTGAGCATCTCCACACAAAGAGCTGGCCTCTTAACTGCAGCGCGTTAGGAAGAGACGTAGGATTTGACCATAGCGTGCACAGGCAGGGAGGTGACAGAGAAAAACATGAGAACATATGGCTGCTCTGGGACCGAGCCAGCGCAGAGATTGTGGATTATCTGGCTTCTTTTCTCTAGTCGGTCACAACTCCCCAATACCAATCAGTACAATTCAGCCCCCAATAACACATGATGAAGCGTGCAACTCCTGGTTTAAGGCCAGGAAGTGATTATTTGCAGACAACAGGCCATTAAATGCTTCTGTAATCTGAATTATTATTGACGTGTTTTGCTGCTGTCATTTTCATTTGCTGCCTGCTTGTTTTGTTTTTTTACATGATTATCTGTTGTCAATAAAGGGCCAAACTGACATGTCCTATCTATTGCTTATTTTCCTGATGGTTAAGACACAGACACTACCGGGGTGAGTGTCATGCCACTGTCATGAAAACTGATCAAAGACAGTTGATGGCTGTTTTCGGCTCAGCTAATGAGACAAGGACAGACTGGGCCTGAGGCTGGGCGTATGCACGTGTGTGTGTGTGTGTCTGTTGCTGTCTCACTGGAGAATATTGATTACAGGCCTCCATACTCACAATAATGCCACTGAAGTAATGCCACAGCTCCTCTTGAGGCAATGCTGTGATGGTCTCTGAGCCTGTGAGACACTCAGCAGCATGGCGCTAATCTCTTACAATGCTCAGCGCCACAGGTTCAATCAGCCACGACTGGTCACCTGACTAACCTATGGCTTAGGTTTTTACACAGCTGATGTCCACATGTCCAATGTATAGAGGACAAAGATTCTTCAGACTGCTTTTTCAGTCTGAAGAATCAACCCAAGGACCAAAACCAAAACTAAATTATTATAAGAATTTTAATACTTTACTGAGCACATATAGCTACATGCTTTGTAGCCTAAACCCAGTGTAAAATGACTCACTGAAAACTAAAATGAAAAGACAAGGAAGCTGTATTGTTTGTCTTCTTTTTGTTGTTGGTGCAGTTTTGGTTTTTTTTTTTTACATTAGAATATCCAAAATAAATAAATACAAAAATCTGTCCGATTCAAGTATATTTTTTAAGTTTTTCCACTAGATCTCAAAGTTTTCTGGGCATAGCTTAATCTAAAACCACACAAATCAGATCATTATGAGGTACGGCTCTGATAACGTGTCCATAAACTCATCAACAGTATTCTGTAGCAGACCTGTGCTTTAGTCCCAGTCTATGCTGAATATTGTTAAAATCCAAAGCGTGACACTAAATCACTGACGGGTTTCAGGGATACAGAGTTTTAGCAGCAAGTCAAGCTCAAAATGATGCCGCTGTATGACGGAGTCTTGGGCCTAAAGCGTACTAAAGCAAGGGACAAATATATATATATATATATATATATATATATATATATATATATATATATATATATATATATATATATATATATATATATATATATATTTAATAGTATCCTCCTACTGTGTGTTTGGTTGAAGCGGATTAGCAAATAAAGAAAAGTGGGGCACATTTAAAACATGTTTCCAGTCGGGAGCACATCGCTCGCCCTCCGGGAGCAGACACGCCCAAACACAAAACATGCGACTCAACAACACACTGCAAGTCGGAACGCTGGAAAGCCCAGCGGAGCCAGACACTGTTGCTGCTGCTGCTGCTGCTGCTGCAGCGGCTCCGATCAGCCAGCATCAGCACCTTCGAGTCTGCAGAACCGCAGTGGCTCATCGCTCATTCACAGCCTCCAGCCCGGCGGGTAGTCTGGCAGCTCTGTCGCTCCCTCCCTTCCTCTGTGGCTCTTACCTGAAGCTGGCCGGGGACTTCACCTGGACGTTGCGGCCAGACGGCGGGGTGGCTTTCCTCTTCTCTCTGTCCGCCATGCCGCCCCCTTCTCATTTCTCCGCTCCGCTGTGCAGCTGCTCGGGAAAGACACCTGAGAGAGGTCCGGCGATGCCGCGATAGGATGCTGCCTTCGAAGACTGTCGGAAAAATGGCAACTACCTAAAGTTGGCCGAGAATAAGCAATACTTCACAATACTTTACAATTTCGTGCCACAGTCTCCATCACATCATGATATGATGGAGATTGTGACACGATTTTTACCACTGTCAAATCATATTTTGTTTTATTCTATTTTGTTTATAGTTTAAATATATACTGGCATTATTCCAGTATCCACTGAAGGTTTACCCCTTTCAATTAGCAAACTACAAAAGACATTTAACCATCAGATAGACAATATGTTTTACATTTATTTGTTTTATGCATCATTTTAAAATATACATTTCTCCATTTTCTCCTATGCATCATCTTTAGTAACCTCATAAATATTAATAACTAAATACATAAAATGTTATGTGTGTATTCACTTGAGTAAAACTATATACTTGTTTAATTAGTTTAGTTTATTACATATTACAAGTATTATACTGTGCCGCGTGCGCGCAAATAACCACTTTTATCTTCTTCTTCTTTTGACTCATTGTCAGATTAGGAGGAGCAGGGAGTAGCAGGTCTGACGGAGCTAGCTAAAATACCTGGACCCGTATTCATAGTGTGTCTGATACACAGCGGCATAGTTATAAAATCATCAGCTAACAATACATATACATTTACCTCATTTTGATTTTTCCGCTTTTTACAAGGGGGTGTTGTCGACCAAAAATGAAAAATTGTTGGTTGTCCGCTTTTTAGTGCTCTTTTAATTTTTTCGAACTATATTAGAGGTGGGCGGATCGATCCTAATATCGATAATATCGATACCAACGCCGGTATTGATATTGAACGATACTCGTGTAAAAAGATCGATACTATAGCTTTTTTCTCTCCCGCACGCACTGACTGCTGTGCATGCAGATTCATCGAAGTCTTACTCTCTGTAAGAGTAGCGCTGCAGGGCAGCGCACCCTTCCCCCTCTTGTCTTTTGTTGTTGCACCGTCACGTGGCTCAGTGGCGCCAGCCAAACAGCCATGCAGGTAGGCCTAGCCTGGCCCACCCACTCAACAAACCTCTACAAGCTCATGAAAAACCATGCAGCAGAAAACGTGGAGCTGCAGAAACGGGGAGAAGAGGAGAGACATCCCCCATTACCTGACCCTGACAGACCCAGACCCTCAACCCAGAGACAAAAGTCTCTGGCAGAGGCCTTTCAGTCTAGCAGCAGAGAATATCCAGGTAGATAAGAGTGGTCATCTTCAGTATTCGTTCATATTAACTTTCAAAGTGCATGTTACTTAAGTCAAATGTTACTGGAGCCAACTAAAAATATATATATATATATAATTAAGACATTGAAATAAACTACTACTTTTATTCCTTTGCAAAGTGTTATCTAAGATAACATTAGATAAAGCTTTAATTATCTGAAGGAATATACTCATGGTATATGTCTTAGACTAGAAAATAAACATAATTGATTAAATGACACTAGAAGAACAGGATGTTCCTTTGGCTATGTCTCTATCCCTAACAGGTCCCACTAAAAGACTACACAATGATAGAACGGAGACTCCAAAGTCAAGTATGGGTACTTCATGTCTCTATCCAGTTCCACTGAATAGGGCATCCGGTGTCTCACCCAGATTAATCTGTAAAACTGTTTGAAAATGGCTTAATTAAATTTAATAATTGAACTCCTCATTCTGTTGTTTTGTCTCATTCCTGTTCAATAAACGAACATGCAGAAACATAAAAGCTTTAGCAGAAACTCAGATATTTTTTTCAAAAATGTCATCAAATGGTGACCCCAACGTGATCGAACAGGAATGTAAATTGGTGGTCACTGGTGGTAAGATGAGAGGAAGGTGTAATTCGAGCCATTTCATACAGGTATAAAAGAAAAAAAGTTTAAAAGAGTCTAAGAGAAAAAAAGAGTTGATAATATAAAGTTCAAAGAAAAATAGGCAAAATGAGTCAGACGGTGAAGAGCCCATGGGCCTTTTGATCAGCGGCCCGAACGAGTGCCCTTCTCAGGGGGTTTTGAGGTTTAGAGGCCCTTTGGTCTTTCTGAAATCTAAAGCAGAACCGTTGTCTTTTACTTATATCCTTTTGAAAGTTGAGCAGCATTTACAGTGATGCGTCTGTTTACGGCTCCCAGTAGAAAAGTTGATAGAGTAAACACTTGTGGTCTTCGAGGTTCTTTTCACGAACCTTGATCTCAGAAAACCATAAAAGCAACTAAAACCCTTTAAAAGCCTCAAAAGATAGAAAAGAATAAAGAGACAATAAAAGAATACAGAGAAATGAAGAAATAAAGAATAAAGAGAAAAAGAGTTTTAGTAATAAAAATAAAATCCTAAAAATATAAATGCTGGTACCTTGTTAACATTGTTTTTGTTGCAGTTTCTGGTGATGACTGACTGACGGACTGACAAAATGACTGACGACACGGTGTAGAAAAGGGGCTGCGATTTAAAAAGAGGGTGAAAACTTCAAAATAACCAGTAATGTAAAATTATTGTTGCGTAAATTCCCAAGCACAGATATGAAGCTGAATGCTAAGTTTAAAGGAGAAACCTCTCCATCTTAATCAGGTCAAAGTTGATGTTTGGCTCAGATACTTTGTTTGATTTACCCATATGACAACAGAAGGTCAGCAAATTCATGAAGCAATCCCAAAATTAGGTCACTTGGGAAAGTAAAAGACATTAATGGCTGTATATTGGGTTATTTTGAGAGATGCACTCACTTTTGTGATACACTGTAGCTTACATAGAAAGTGTGTCAAAGTTTAATTTAAGGATATCAATTTGTATTTTGAATTTCCTGATGAGTTTGAGCCCAAAATGCAAAAGTTAACTTTACAATTGGATGAGAAATGAGACGGCTGAAACTAACTGACCTTGTAGACAGAGAGAGAGAGAGAAAATGCAATGAAGAACAGCTTACACTCACAGACAGAAGCTTAATGTTTGTTTTTTGCTTAATTTGACAGTTAACTCTAGGTGTATTAAAACAGGTTCACTTTTGGTGGATTGAATCCACTTAGTTAGTAGATTAGTAAATTACTGGTATATTAAAACTGTAAGATAATTCTCAGCATGATTTTTAAAAAAAAAGATTTCCAAAAAAAAAGCCATTGAATAAATAGATCTTTAAAATATTTATGGGCACTTTGATGTCCTGTCTTAGTTATTTGTGCAAATTTAAAAATTGACCCACCTGTAGTATTGTTTAATGGACAGGGAAAAAATTTGAACTTTTTTCCTGGACTTTTCCACAGGTACCTGAGAGGTCACACCTGAGACATTATGCGCCTTTCACAGGAACTAACCAGGATGACTGCCATATGTGAACAGGTCTTGTCTAAAGAGGTGTAGAGTGCATCTCCAGTGATAAGTGGCTGACAAGTGGTCTGAAGTCCAGGGGTTCGATGAAATATGAGCACGGTGTGCTGGAGACTAACTGAATACTTAACTATTACCTGTGGACTGATCCAGTGATCATTTCTTTTATTTTTTGCAGTAAGAGCTTCATCGACTGGAACCGGATTTGACCCTGAAGGGATGCAATCCACATTTTTAATAAATATAAAGCAAATTATTAGATAATAACTGATACGTTACTGTTTGCTCTGTGGGCCAGTTTATATCTACATTGAAAGACTAAATTTAAAGGCTAATCCATTTAACTGAAGAACACTGACACACAAAAGACTGATGCTTGTTTTCTTTTTGTTTTTAATGCCATAATAAAGTATAGAAAGTAGGTACACCCATTATAAATATGACATTATTAAACTGTCTAAATTTATCACTAAATTTACAGTCACAATATTATAAGATTAGTTTTCACAAAGATCCTCTTCTGGCTCTTAACATCAATGCAGCAACTCAGATATATATTTTTTTAAATTTCATTATATCCCACAACAGGGAATTCTATAGAATTAAAGCAACAGGCAAGTGCACACAGTGCAAACAAAATTACATTTATTAGAGGTGGACTAGAAAAAAATGGTACGAACAGAACAGTTTAACTCCAAGGAATATTTACACAGCCATACAAGTATGAAATTTATAGAGACTTTAAACATAACAGAGGTAAAAAAAAAAAAAAACCATTAGACATTAATTACATTAGATTAATGATTTTCTTGAAAAAAAGAACAAGTTTGAAACTGTTTACAATATTTGTTGTGGTGTGTTAATTTTTTGTATTGTGGTTTGTCAGCTCTCTAACTTCAGAAGATTGTTTTAACTAGCTTTAAGTTATATTTTTTTACACTCTTTGTTTAAGAAAAAACTTAGAGAAGTGCACTGAAGGGAAGAAATTTCTTATTTTTTGTATTATTCTGTTACTGTTCCATTGTTTCTAAACAAAAATGTTGATTGTGATGTTAGGGATTAATTTTTACACAGTGAATAAAGGACAAATGTTTAAAAGTAAACTCTAGTAAGTTAATTAATAAACAGTGGTTCAACCAAATAATGAACAATTAAATAATACACTAGACAGAGAGCAACAGATAGATAATGCTAGACTAACTTCTCTGTCTCAGTGCATCTTATCCTGGAGGATACGGCCACAAAACGTACAGTTAGAACATCACCAACATCACCATGTTCTGTTATTAATCTGGACAAGATTGCTAAATGACTAATTAAACAACATCAGGAAGATAATGTGCTTTATGACTCCACTGCTGCTGAGAGGAATCTGGGTCATGCAAAACCAGCTTGGACAAGTCCGAAGACAAGGCCAACTCACAGCGCCCAGAATGCTTACAGATAGATAAGAGGCAGGATAAAGATGTTATGGTTAGACAGGAACACGGGCTCAGAGGGAGAGAGAGAGCACACACAGGCCTGTCTCCTCCTGAACTTTGGGTCCCCACATGCGCATGTGTGTCTTTTTCTGATTCTTCAATATAATAAATGTCTTATTCTTTTTTAATTAAAGTGTTTCAGGTGATAATAAAGTATTTTGTTGTCATGTACAATGTTGGGCGAAATTCTATTCTAGGTCTTTTGGATCCTTTGGATCTATGAAGCTTAAATATGAAAAAGTATCGGTATGGATATCAGCGATACTGGCCCTGCATTTACTTGGTATCGGATCGATACGAAAATATCCGGTATCGCCCACCTCTAAACTACACCCACTCCCCGGCAGCAGCTTCCACAAGCAAACTGTGACTGAGGCTGCAAGGTAGAGAAGCAGGTTGGGTGATACCAAGTTTTGGTTTTTTTTTGGGGGGGGGGTACCATTACCGAATGATTAAACATGCTAGTATTTTAACCGAACTTGATAATGACTAAAGAAAATTGACATGTTGTTCATTTAAGATGTTTTTTGTAAATCAAAATTGTGTGACTTTACTGGGGAGGGGGTTATAGTGATTGGATCGGATTATTGGGGGGGGGGGTCATAACCGCAGATTACGCGCTTGCCCCTACCCCAAAGCACACATCAAACAAATGTTCCAGTGATTAAAAGAAATCAACTGCAAAATCAGCCTCAGTGATAAAGGTCAGCTCATACTCGGTGACATTTGTTGTCACAAAATAGTTTCTTAAATATTGTAATATCAGTCATCTTATTTAAAAATAAAACTCAACAAGAAAAACAAAACAAACAAAGGATTTGATCACAAATGTCTTCACAACAATCAGAACATTTAAAACTGTGTTGAAGAAGTTGCAAAGTTGTGGTGCTGTTTGTTTCCTTTGAGGTTATTTTCATCAGGTTCATCACTGCGAAGTGACAGCTGAAGTGAAAGCATATTTGTGATTAATTAAAAAAACAAAGCACATAATAATAATTTCCCATTTACCTTTGGAGACATTCATTTACCTTTTGGAAAAATCAGTTCTGCCCGTCGTGTATGGCCCCCCTGGCAAACTAATTTTTCCTCCTTTACACTGTAAAAAATAAACAGATGACAAAATAAACACACATAATGAAGCTGGAGGTGGGGAGAAACAAGTCAATCCAGCAGCAGGTTGTATGTGCTATCTGATACCACCAACAGTAATATGTTTTAGCATGGATGCTATCAAACTTTAGAAGAATGTAGAAAGTCTGGAATTCAGCTCATTGCTGACAAGTGGAAATATATTAGAAAACTTACATAAGAAATTGCCTCAAGGAAATCAGAAATAAGCTACATTTTCACTGTACATTTAAAAAATGCATCCTTTTTGATCATAACTACAAGCAGACTGTTTACAGGTGTGCAACCAATGCCTAGTGGAATGTGATTTCACTATAGCAGAGGACAACTTATGCTTCACATACCAAAAACCTATGCACTTTCATATACAGAATCTATGTATATTGACAGACATAACCCAAATGTTCTCTGTCTTTGTCTTGCTCACTTACTATACAGCTAGTCTTTATTTTTGAAAGCTAAATACGGAAATATGGGCCAACCCACATCATGATTTTAATAGTGACCAATAGCATTACTATTTTGTTTCTATGTTCTGTTTCTGTTCATCAAGATTGAGCACATTGAGTTTTTTTCTAGAGCCCATTCTGACTTTGACTCCTGTAAAAAAAAGAAAGATTTTAATCATAACTGGCAAATTGCCTCCTTAAATATACGCAGTGCTTAAAAATGATCAGGCACATTTACAAACAGTACTGTTTTAAGACTGTTCTATACTTTCATAAACAATAAAGCTGTTAATATTTTTTATTTTGAGTAAACAAGCTTGGGCTTCTGTCACAATCATCAGCACTGAACCTGTCATACAGTATATACATACACATTCAATAAATGTTTATATTGATCGGTCCACTAGTAACCGCTTGAAATATCCTTAAAACTGTGTATCCATGTTATTAAACCATAATCTGTTTCTGAAAGGCCATCAGGGACTTTTGTTGACAAAAAAAAAATAAAGTTTTTAGCTGAGTGAATGACATTAAATCTTGGAAGGACAAAACACGTACAGGCTGTAGAGGTTGGTGTTGTTCAGTTCCTGCCAATCCCTCCAGGCAAAATAATGCAGACAGCCTCTCTCTGGACAGGGAGTGTGCACCTGCTGGGTCAGTCCTGGCCACTGCCTTAAAAGCACAAACATCTTGGACATCACTGCCAAGATCAGATCCCACATCTGCCGAAACTCTGAAAAAGGAATTGAGCCACTTGTACTGCAGCTGTGCAGCTCATTTGGTCTGAAAATAAAAGAAATAATACATTTGATTTTACCTTTATTCTTCTCAGGTCTCCGGCAGCGTACCTCTATGAATGAATCTCCATCTTTGTTCCTCTGTCTCACCAGAGTCAGTCTGTTTCCACAGCAGAGGAGGCACAGCTCCTTCCCCACCCAGTGAGCCGAGTAGAGAGAGCACGTCTTAATGACCAGTCTGATGGTTATGTATAGTAATCATCAGAGATCAGAAGATTTATGGTTCATGACGTTTTTGAGTTCAGCAAGAATAAGAAAAAAATAAACAAAGAAGAATTTAAGGTTATAAATCAATTAAAATGTTGGAAACTGAAGAAATTCACAAAGAATTTGAGTCCACCTGTGAGAGTCTGCTGCTATGTATCCAAAAAGGACATGACACATCTAATCTAATTGTGTGTGTGTCTGTGTGTGTGTGTGGGGGGGTGTCAGTCCAGTTCATTGGACTGTGAGAGTAAACCAGAGAATCCACACACCCAAGGTGAGCATGCAAACCCCAAGGCCGAGTCATTAATGTAGGAGGTGGAAGTGCTAACTACTGCAACACCACGCTACAACTGAAAACATTATGAATTTCACAATTTTAATGATATACTAGCTAACAGGCACTGATAAAGAATGAAATGTTTTCCAGTCTACCTGTGGAAGAAGCCATGTGGAATCTCAGGAAGGACGTACATGTGCACTCTGACATCATCTTGTTTGTTCTCACCCCATTTCTGACATACTGTCAGGTTGTCTTTCAGATAGATGGGAAAGAGGCAAGCTCCATCAGGGTCTCTCCTAAACTCCTTGGCTGACTCCCAGTGATTTTCCCCTGGGATGAACTCCGGTGCTTGGGGGTTCATGGGGCTTCTGACAAGAGTTGGGAGGCAAACCTCAAAGTGCTGCAGCAGGGTGAGAATTATGCCTTCCTCCCTCTTTGTTCCCACCACCTCTCTGATCAAGTCATCATCATCTTCGACCAGTTTCTCCAGCTCCCTCCGGACCAAAATGCGCAGGGCTGCATTGTGCAGGGTGCCTCTGCACTGCAAGTCCTCCACCCAGATGAACTTCTGCTTCATTAGAGCCCCTTCTCGCATGAGAAGGTCTCTGGAGATTGCCTCAACCTGCTGCACCAGGTCATGTCTCACAATGGTCTGCAGTCACAGAAAGAAGTTAGGAGAACGAAAGTGTGTAAGTAGAGTGTGTAATTGTAGGTCAGTTTCTTCTAATAGAAAACAAACAACCACTGACCTTGAACATGGAAATGAGGAACGAAGGCTGGATAAATACTCTGTCACTTAGCACGTCAATGTCTTCATACCAAATGATCACCCCGATTCTGTGCAGATATCGCAAGAGGAATCGCAGTATGGAGTGGAGATGCTCTCTGCTTTGTGTTACATGGTTTAGAATTAAATCACTAAGTTCTTCAAGTAAAATAATACCTGACAGAGAAAAGAGATACAGTTTTATTGCAATGTAAAAACAACTTCAGAGTTTTCTATATTACTTTAAATGAAGTGCAAAATTAAACTGGACTTACCATGTTGAGGGATTTGTTCTAGCGTAGTAAGTATCTGGATGGCTTGTTCCACTTCTTCATAACTTTGTGGTAAGATGCTCTCAGAACACAGGAAAACACTCTCTGATTGGATATATTTCAAAATAAGACTTCTGAATCTTACTATATCCTCAGTCTTTGTGCAGTCAAGAGTTAGAAGATCCAGCACCTGAAGGGAGAGTGAAGGGCGACCGTAAAAGGCTGTACTTGAAAGGACGGAAAAGTTTGTACATTAGCACAATAATACCCAGCGGAACCGTCATGGCATTTAAAATAGTATGATATATTTGGGAATCAATCAGTACCTTCAAATTGTAGTCTAAAAGGCAATCAAGCTCATCCACTTGGTCCATGTAGAGAAAGGGGTCTGTGTTTTCTTCCAGATTTTTCTTCTGGTATTTTAAAAGTATCTTTCTGTTTGCCAACATTGTGTTAACCTTCTCCTCAATGTCCTCCGTCTTCTCCGTGACCTCGTCCAGGTCTCGGCACTGATCACAGTGTGTTCCCACAAGCATCACCACCGCATCTGGCACACGTAACTGTATGTTGTTTATCCAGAACCAAATCTGGTCTTTGAAAGAATGCGGGTCTGTGATGCTATAGCTGATAGAAAACCCAAATCATTATTACCTCATTTTAAAATTCTGCAAAGATAATCCAGTGAGCATAAGAGTGGCAGAAATTTGACTCTACATACACACACATCCATTAAGCACACACTCATTTTTAAAAATGTAATAAAGTACAGCTGTACTATTGGCATGTGAGGGTGCTGAGTCCCAGTGGTACTTACTGCTAATGTCAGAATGCTACTGTTCTGTAGCTGGCACACTGATTACAAGAAGGCGCAATGTGTAGAGTGTTAACCTGCCATATTAATTTAGTATTGGAAATAAAGTTGGTTAACTAGCACCAAACTTGTGGTTCAGAGGGATATCAGTAGGATGCCAGGTATTTGGTCATAAAACCAATAAAAAATTATAAAATATGAACTTGGACTTCCGGGTGTAATGGCGGCCAGTGTGGCAGCATAGGAAGGTGACCCTGCATCGACAATGATTAAAGCCCCCTAATTCAAGTTATTAACACGCCAAAAGTTACTTTAAAATGAGTGGGGATAAAAATAGGAAGGGGCGAGTCCCAGCTCGGAGCTCAGAATTGCGACTCGAAAGCAAAGTGTGTGGAACATTCTCAGACGAAGGAGAGAAGCTGGAGGATGAGGCCTTGCCTGCTACGGTTAGCTCAATGAGACAGGTGGTGGGCGAGGTAGTGGCGGAGGGCGTGCGGGACCTTAAATCGGAGATGAGGAAGGAGTTATCCCTAGTGAGAACGAACTTAAAGGAGGACATTAAAGTTCAACTTAATGAGCTTACTAACGAAATAAACCAACAGGTTAGCGCTGCCACCAACAAGATTGGGGAGGTGGGTGAGCGCCTTGGAGAAATTGAGAAGAACATGGCGGAGAGAGAGAAATGGGATGTCGGAGTGCGTGATGTTATCGTTCAACTGCTAAACAACCAGAAGTTGCTTTAGGAGAAGATTACAGACTTGGAGGGACGTTTGCGCCGGAATAACCTCCGGATTTATGGCATCCCTGAAAATGCAGAAGGCACCTCCATGCAGAGATACGTGGAAAACTTGATTAAAACTGAGTTGGGGGACAGCGTGGACCTGGACGGTGAGAAAAGCCTGGGGACAGAGAGAGCCCACAGAGCGCTGGGTCAGCGGCCTCCGGCGGGTGCCCCACCTCGCTCGACAGTGGTACGCTTTCTGAAATATAATATCAAAGAGCAAATCCTCCGTGCGGCATGGAAGAAGCCTGTGTACATACAAGAGAGACGCATATTCTTCGATCACGATTATGCCAAAAATGTTCAGATGAAGAGGAGAGAATATGCTCCTGTGAAGAAAGCGTTTAAAGTAAAGGCTATCCGGTTCCAAACCCCGCTGACCAAAATGCACGTGCACTTTGATTCAGGTATGGCTATTTATAACAGCGCAGAGGAGGCTGCAGTGGATTTAAGGAGATGTGGACTCGCAGTGGGCCCAGTGTCTCCAAGCAAACCCAAAGTCATTACAGCGGAGATGATCAACAATCTCCTGCCAATGGATATGGTGTGTGGGTGTGGGTGTGTGTGTGTGTGTGGGGGCTGACAGGGCACCCGGCATACGAAGCTAAAGGTGTTTCAGTGACCAGGAGGAGAGGGCTTCACTACGGATGAATGATTTGTTCTCTTTCTATTCCCGTCAAAGAAGCATTTGATCATGTTATGGGAGAGCTTATGACTAGTTTAGATCACTGCTGGGTGGTTTTTTTTTTTCCCACCCAGGAGGATTGAGAGGACTGTGACCCCCTTCAAAACAGGAGTGTTGATGGAGCGATGCAGGTGACTCTGAAATTAATCGCTTTAGTTTCCTTTTCTTTAAGTAGGCGACTAAGTAGGGCCCCACATAGTGGCAGCTCCCCTACATTAAGAGGAAATAAGAGATCCTCTTAATTGGAAGACCTGTTCATCGTCATGACCAGTTCAGTCATTGAGTATTATTGTTTTTGGTTTGTTTTGAGGGCTAGGAGTGTTGTTACACAGGTACAAGGAACCATGTTAATAGTGTGTAGAAGGTATGCAGTATTATAATATTCAGTCTCTAAATGTGAATGGTTTAAAAAAAACCCTATTAAGAGAAGCAGGATCATCTCAATGTTAAAACGAGAGAGGGTTGACATTGGTTTCTTGCAAGAAACGCATTTGTCAAATGAAGAACACAAGAAACTAAAGAAAATGGGTTATAAAAACACGTATTTTGCATCCCATAGATCTGGTAAAAGGAGAGGGGTAGCCATTCTTATATCAAATAATAGCAGATTTGATCTTACTGTTGAACATAAGGATAAAGAAGACAGATTTGTGTTGTTAAAGGGGAAATTAGAACAAGAAGAGGTCACTTTATGTAATGTCTATGCACCCCCTGGTAGCAGTATTTCTTTAAGGAGGTATTTTGCCTTATCGCTGAAAAAGCAAGTGGGGTATGTATAAGTGCAGGCGATTTTAATTTGTTTTTTTAAACCCAAAACTTGACACAATCAGCCATGAACAAAGGACAACTCACTTGGAAAAGCAATTCAAAAAATTTTGCAAGAACTGGGACTCACTGATATATGGAGATATATTCATAAACATGATCGGGAATTTACCTTCTATTCAACTAGACATAACATACGAGAATTGATTATTTTTTTTATGTTCAGTAAGGATCTCCATAGAGTGAAGGACTGCATGATTGGACAAAGAGACATCTCTGATCACTCGGGTTTAACCATGAAAATTAGTTTAATCAAAAGCCCTAAAAACACTTTATGGAGGCTTAACACAAGTTTATTAAATAGTACCTAATTTAAAGCCGAAATGGCAGAGGAACTGAAAATCTACTTAGAACTTAATGATAATGGAGCAGTTATCCCTACAGTCACAAAATTCTAAATAAAGAAATTGAAAAAAAAACCCTCAAATATATGAGACAAAGATATTATGAGGCAGGGCCTAAAGCTTCCAAGCTGCTTTCATGGAAACTTAGGAAATAACAGGTGGAAAACACAATTTACAGAGTTCGAGACATAAAGACAAGGGAGATGACTAATAAACTGGAAGAAATTCAGAGGTCATTTAAAGAATATTATGCAGCTTTATACACTCAGCCAAGTAGATGATCATATAATTCAAAAATTCTTTACTTCATTGGATCTTCCATCCATAGGGAAAGAACCAAATGATAAATTAATGGCAGAAATATCAGTCGAGGAAATTGACGGAATATCAAGTCTTAGGACTAACAAATCACCAGGCTGTGATGGATTCCCTCCGGAGTGGTATAAGGGGATGAGGGGACCCTTACGCCCATTATTAATGGCTTCTTTTAACCATACTCTAAGAGGTGGTGCCCTTCCACCATCATGGCAAGAAGCATTTATATCGGTCATACCAAAGCTGGGGAAGGACAAAACAGATCCTAAAGGATATTGTCATGGTCCCGGGCCGGTGGCCCGGTGTCTTATGTTTTGTATTTTAGGTCTGCGTCCTTGTTTCCCTGGTGTTTCCTGTTTTATTTTGATAGTCTTGTGGTCTCTGTGGGTCCTGTTCAGTTTTGCTTCCTCCTGTCTCGTCTGTGTAATGTCTATCACCTGTGTTCCCTCATGTGTATTTAAGTCCGGTGTTTTCTGTGCCTCGCTGTCGCGTCATTGTGGTTGTGCCCTGCTGTCTTCCCTGCGTCTCTCCCTTTCCAGTGTGTGTTCCCGAGGAGAGTTCCCGTTCGTGTTTTTGTGATTTTGTAAATAAACGTGAGTGTTAAAAGCACCTTCCCGGAGTCTGCATTTGGGGTCCTTCCTCCTCCTGCCTGCACAGCAGCATGACCCGTGACAGATATAGACCAATTAGTGTGTTAAATATAGATTACAAATTATACGCCGCAATTTTAGCTAAGAGATTGAGTATCTTGATGCCTTCTCTGATAGATGATGATCAGACGGGTTTCATTGGTAATAGACAAACACATGACAGTGTAAGAAGGGCCATTCATATTATTGACCATATAACTAAAGAAAAAACAAGTGCAGTCCTTCTCAGCCTAGATGGCGAGAAGGCGTATGATACGGTAGGATGGGAGTTCCTGTTTCAGGTAATGAGGAGATTTGGGTTATGCGATAGATTTGTTCAATGTATAAAAATGATTTACTCTTCCCCAACAGCAAGAATTAAAATTAATGGAAGCCTTTCAAATCGAATAGCATTACAACGAGGATGTAGGCAGGGCTGCCCATTAAGCCTACTACTGTTTAACCTCTTTATTGAGCCATTGGCTCAGGCTATCAGAGAGGAGACAGGGCTGGAGAGGGTGACAATAGGGGGTGTGGAAAACAAAATATGTCGTTACACAGATGATGTCTTGCTGACAATTAAAAGCCCTGAACCTGGTATCCCACTGCTTATGAACTTCCTGGAATTTTATGGTAGACTTTCCGGTTATAGACTCAATATACAAAAGACTCAAGTCTTTTCTTTTGTCCCCTCAATACAATTAACGGCTAGCTATCGATTCAATTGGCACCAACCACAAATAGAGTATTTGGGTGTTTATTAACAAAAAATCTGGCACAATTATACAATTTTAATTACAAATGGATAAATAAGAAAATATATGAGGACCTGGATAGGTGGAGCCTGCTTCCCTTCGACCTCGGCAGCAGAATTTGAACAATAAAGATAAATGTTCTCCCAAGACTGCTATATATGTTTGCAGCACTCCCGGCAGAGGTCCCGGCAAAACAATTCAGGGAGTGGGATAAGCATTTTTCAAGGTTTATATGGAGTAATAAAAGGCCAAGAGAAAGATATTCAACCCTGCAGCTGCTTGGAGAGAGAGGAGGGATGGCTCTCCCTTGCTTATTGAATTACTATTTGTCTGCCCAACTCAGACTGCTGGTGTGCTGGTGTAACCCAGTCTATGAGGCAAAATGGAAGGACATTGAGCTTTCCTTGCTGGACTTCCCTATACAGTCTGTTTTGGGCTGCTTGGACAGGCTACCCCAAGTATACCAGTTACAAAATTTGTGTTTAAGTTCCTCCTTGAAAAAGTGGGCAGAGGTGGTTAAAAATTTAATCTCAGCAAGTAGATAAGGGTGTTAAGTTGGCCTGCACATCACCCTTGCTTCCTTCCAGCATTGATAGATCACGAGTTTAGAACTTGGGCAAAACGAGGAATCACCTCATTTTGTAAAATAATAGAAAACGGGGAGTTATCAAATTTTGAGGTTTTGTGCCGGACTTACGAAGTGGGCAGAGAAGATTTCTATCGCTACTTACAGATCCGGAGTTTCTTTGAGAGGTAAATTAAGTTGCCTGATTTGGTTGTAAATCCAGGAATAATACAATTATTCATGGATTCATATGCTGCCAAAAGTACAAAAGGCATCATTGGTAAACTGTACAGAAAATTCTCATATATGTATAGGAACTCAACAGATTATATTAGGCAACGGTGGGAAAAAGAAGCAAACATAACAATTTTACAGGAAGAATGCACTGTCCACCACAAATTCTTTAACATGGCGTGATTTTTGCTGGAAGCATTTAATCAGATTTTTTATTACACCAAAACAGAAATCTTTAGTAGAAATCAGAAGTCTTTTGGGCTTGCCTGAAGCTGAAGATTTTCTGGAATGCCATAAAGCAAGTAATCTATGAAACTCTGGGTATAACTTTGGCTTTTTCTTTTACTACTATGTACCTTGGAGAACCTCCCGAAGGTCTTAGTGTAAGCGATACATATTTGCTGAGGATATTTATGATTGCAAGCAAGAAGGCAATTACTAAATGTTGGCTCCAGCTAAGCCCTCCCACCCTGAACCTCTTCATGAATATTGTAAACCTGATTCATAACATGGAGATGTTGACTTTTTCAATACGTCTTCAGAGGGAGAAAGGAGAGAGACTGGGAAAAATGGCACTGTTATACCCTCAAAGACTTGGAATAGTTATCTGGTGTGAACTGAGAGTATCTTGCTTTTCTGGTTGAATAGGTTGTAACCTGTACCTAGTGTATATGTAGAATAGTAATGTGCCTGTAAAATATGATGAACAATGTGATCGCTTATTACCTGCCCTAGCCCTCTTGTTTGTTTGTTTGCCTGTTATTTTTTCTGTATCAAAATAAATAAAAATAAAGTTAAAAAAAATATAAACGTGACTGGAAGGGTATTTTGCAGGCTCTGAGTGTACAGTAACACCTGGCAGCCTTGTGAATATGTAAAATCAAATAAATCTATCAGGTCAGTGATTATACCCAAGAGATTAGGGTTTGTATCCAATTTAAAAACCATTTTCTTTTCTTTTTATTTTTACATTTAGTCACAATAAAAGTATTTCAGTAAAAGGTTTTGGTTTGGATTAAAATATGCCGTTTCAAAGCATTAGCCAGTCTTTCTCGTGAAACAGATTCTTCTAAAGCTCTCTAACTGCAAGGACCCCCCCCCCTTCCTTTTCTACTGCCACTAATCATCAAAAAGGAAAGAGAATAAATTGCTCACCTGGCTAAATCAACTGTAAGAATAACAAGTGCTCTTGGTGTGATGAAGACATGATGTGTCAAATAGTACTCCTCCTGCCCCGCAAAGTCCCAGAGGAGGAAGCGGATGTCTTGGATATACAGCTGAGTGATGTCAATTCCTTCAGTCCGGTCCTTCACTGCGACTGCCACAGGCTTCCCTTCCCTCAGGCTGCGGCAGAGTGTAGACTTCCCTGCCATGGAAGAGCCCAGGAACATTGTTTTCACTGTCCGGGCAGTGTGAGCATTGGGGTTCTCCTCCATTTGAAGGAAGTAGCTCTGAATGTCCATGACCCCTCCAGCACAGACTTCCTCTGGCGGACATCTCAGTGGGTTACCCATGGCCTTGAAGATGGTCAGTTCACAGCTACCTTTCTCGAAGAGCTGGGATGGTAGCTCTGTCAGATGGTTCTTCTCAACCAAAAGCTCCCTCAGTTTTGGTAGACCAACTAGGGGTTCAATACTTTGCAGGTGATTTTTGGAAAGCTCCAGATAAGTGAGACTGGTGCACTGGTTTATATCTGAAGGAAGCTTGGCCAGGCGATTGGTGCTGAGTTTTAGGAACTTTAAACTTCTAAGATGTGGGAAGATTCCCTCTGGAATCGACCTGATATTGTTCTGGTTCATGTAGAGCGTCTGTAATTTTTGCAAGTTGCAGATTTCCAGAGAAAACTCCATTATCTTGTTTCTGGACAGGTTAAGCTCTATGAGGTTGGTGAATCTGGAGATGCCGGTGACACGTTTCAGTTTGTTCCTCTGCAAATCCACACTTGTACACATACTAACTGGTGTCAGAAGGTGCTGAGGAACAGACTTCAGTTTTTGTCCTGACAGATCCCATACTTCCCAGCTGGTTGCTGTGTTATAAAAATAGGTTCACAATAGGTTTAACATTAGGGCACTGTTTCAAAAAGCAGCTTTACAGACTTGCCTGGTGAACCTTGTAAATGTCAGTTGATGCTCCTTACTGTAGGGGTCTAGAAACTGGGTCTACCTAAAAGCATTGCAGCCACATCTTTCATCGCACACATGGTTGATGAAATTGATAACCTTTGACTTAACTTAGGTTTTCCTTGATGTGTAACTATAGTACTTGTGTATTGGGCTCTGAGGGGGGGTCACCTAACCTACAACTCATTACTGTGACTCAAAGCAACTTCTTTAGACTCAGACAGAACACAAAAGCTTCTACTAACATATGGTTCAGGCCATACACAAGGATGCCAGGGAGTAATCTGAGTAGACATTAGCTGAAAACTGTAATAAGTGCCAGTACAGCACAAGACAGCTTCTTGTTTTCTTCCTAACAAAAGTCTGACAATCCCATGAAAATGTCTCTTTTAACACAGACATCAGCTGTCACAGGCCTACACTATATTAGTGTCTAAAGTACAATATACAGTAAGTTGCTTACCATTTACAGCAGCCATTTGCCTGTGAAATCCCCTTCGTGTCTTTGAGGGAGTGTACATGTGTAGTGTTTTTATCAGGAAATGTGCTGAACAGCTCTCAAGATTCAGCACACACACACACACACACACATACTTCCTCCCACTGATGAAACAGGGAAGTGAACTGCAAAAACTTGGTTCCCATTTGAAAAAAAAAAAGTTCGTTTGCTCAACAACAAGAAGATGTTAAAAATGGTTTTAAGAAATGAGAATGTCTGAGTGTCCTTCTTTAAAGAATGACCTCAATGCTTTGCTTGTCTCCTTATTTGTTAAGAATGAGCCATTTGAACCTCTGCGGCATGCCTTTATTACTTTAGAATATACAACACATCAGATTTCAGCTCTTTCTATCCTTTATTCTTCTTTCTGACCATATAGAGCACACCTTTGGTTCCTAGACAAACAGTCACCTTGGGTGTGACATGATCATTACACTCACAGATGGTTTGTAGAAGCGACCTCTAGTGGCTGTACACAAAAGGGCTCGTGACGAGTTTGTTTTTTCCTGGCAAATTCTGAAGAAATAAAGTAAATATGTATTTTTTTTTCTCAGGGTTCTGTTTTAGTAACTCTGGGTCATCATACAGTATATTCTGTTTGCTTTAGAAAACAAAGATTAATTAATTCTAAACATTTTGTTTTTAGTTTCTACCACTGCACTCACTGATAACAATCAGCTGAGTACTTTGATGAAGAAATCTTAAAAACATCTGGCTTTCGGCGTATGTTGAGGCAACAATGGTTATGCAACCAAGTTGCTGAGTTGAGAGGGCATAGTTACCATCATGTCCAAACATACAGCAAAGGAAACTGTTACTTGTTACTTTGGCAGATTAAACTGTGAAAAAAGAGCTACGAATCTGCACATGCATGCTCTACCTCGCTGCATCCATGGCAACATTATACTTCCTCTTTCAAAAACGCATTTACTCATCAAACTCAAGCATATTAGTCAGTATATCGGTAAGTATATCAAATCAGGCAGTGTTGCATTTTTGTTGCTGTTTTGTTTGTGTGTGTGTGTGTGTGTGTGCGATTGGTTTTGTTTGAATGGCACAGTTGTTTATTCCTGTGTGTTTGTGTTCTGTAACTGTGAGCTGTTTGCTGTGACACTGATACTGTTCTGTGTCTGTATTTGTCATACTTTGTCACTCCATATGTCGCCACAGTTTCTATAATTGCTTTTACATGTTTATATGACAAAATGAGCAACAGAGCTTTATGTTTGTGTATTGTATAACGAAGAGATGAAGAGAACATTTGGCTTTGTCTCTTAGAACACACAGACACGCTCACATTATAGTGTATGACATGGAACAAAATTAAAGAGCACAGTGTGTGTAGTGTGCTTTGTAAAATATTCCACAAGGTAAGTGTAGTCTCTGCACACATACCTACATAATGAAGAAAAATTACAGTCTTGGTTTTGTAATGGGCAGCACGGTGGCGTGGTGGTTAGCACTACTGCCCAGGGACAATACAAGGGATAACAACCAGTCACTCACAGGACCATACCATGCATTGCTGGAATCCCGCTCCGAGGTCTCAGAGTTAGCAAAGTTCTTAGCTCGCCTTGACCTACTTACAGCTGGACTCACAAAATTCAATGATAAGCCTGAAAATTACTGGGCCTGGAAGTCCACTTTCTCCAGTGCCATTGAAGACCTTGATTTGAGACCCAGTGAGGAACTTGACCTGCTAATTAAATGGCTCGGGCCAGAATCTGCTGAGTATGTGAAGAGAGTGAGGTCAGTTCACATCAGACACCCTGCTGAAGCCCTTAGTATGGTCTGGGGAAGACTAGAGGAGAGCTACGGATCAGTAGAGGCAATGGAGACTGTGCTCTTTAAGAAGCTGGAACATTTCCCCAAGGTCTCTTATAGAGACCCACAGCGTTTGCAGGAGCTAGGCGACCTTCTCCTTGAGCTGCAGTGCGCCCAGGAGGAAGGTTACTTACCAGGGCTCTCCTACTTGGTGGCATTGGTCCTATTTTGGAGAAATTGCCCTTCACTCTTCAGGAGAAATGGATGGTGCATGGGACAAGATACAAACGACAGCACAATGTCAGCTTCCCACCCTTTGTTTTCTCCAGCTTCATTCGGGAGGAGGCAAGGATGAGGAACGACCCGAGCTTCACTGCTACAACCTCCAGTATTGCACCACATAAGAGAGAGCGATTTTCAGTAAAGATGTCAAGGACTCCGATAATGGCACAAAGAACAGAGGTGAACAATACCCAACTAAAGGATGAAGCCCAAGGGTTAGACAGCCCGAAAAAACAGTGTCCCATTCATAAAAAGCCACATCCACTGCATAAATGTAGAGCTTTCAGAGAGAAGCCCCTCGGAGAGTAGAAAGACCTTCCTTAGAGAAAACGACATATGTTTTCGTTGTTCTGCAACCTCTCACCAAGCGAAGAACTGCAGGGCCATCATTCAGTGTTCAGAACGTAACAGCGATAGGCACATCGCAGCCCTTCACGCAGGCCCGGCACCTTGGTCAGTAAAACAAGCTATCAGCTCTTCTGAAAGGAATGGTGGGGAGGAAGAGGAATTTCCCTCTCCTTCAGTCACCACCTCAAGTTGCACAGAAGTCTGTGGGGATGGCACTACCAGGAAATCTTGTGCCAAAATCTGCCTTGTTTATGTGTATCCTGAAGGCCAGCTGGAGAGGAAAGTGAGAACATATGTCATCCTAGACGATCAAAGCAATAGGTCTTTGGCCAGATCAGCCTTTTTCAAGATGTTTGGCATTACCAATGACACCGCCCCTTACACACTCAAAACGTGCAGGGGTATCAGAGACTGCTGGCCATAGAGCAAGGGGGTTTGTCATGGAATTCGCTGATGAGAAAACCAGTATGGCCCTACCTACACTTATTGAGTGTGACCAGCTACCCGATAATAGGGTGGAGATCCCCAAACCAGCAGCTGCAAGACACCATCCTCACCTCAGGTCTTTAGCTAGTGAGATCCCCCCACTCGATACCAAGGCTGAGATTTTGCTCCTGTTAGGAAGAGACATCATCCAAGCACACAAAGTCCTAGAGCAATGCAACGGACCCCCACAAGCTCCCTTTGCGCAACGAACGGCTCTTGGCTGGGTAATAGTTGGAGATATCTGCCTTGATGGTGCTCACAAATCCTCCCATGTGAACACCTTCCGAACCAACATTCTGGAGAATGGACGTCCCAGCCTCCTTAGTCCATGCCCCAACAAATTTAACATCAAGGAGAGCTTCAGCTCCACCGACGAGTCGCAGAATTCTCCTATTTTAAACCAACTATGGCAATCCGCACCAATCGACAGGACAGGTCTCATGGGAGAGTTTGTTTTCCGCTACATGAAGGACGATGACAGAACAGCCCCTTCTATGGAAGATCTTGCCTTCCTGAGGATCATGGAGAAGGAATTCCATCACGATGAATCAAATAGCTGGGTAGCTCCACTCCCTTTTCGTAGCCCACGTCAATGCCTCCCTAATAACCATGAACAGGTAAAGATTCATCTCACTGCACTGACCCGTATGCTCAGGAAACACCCAGAGAGGAAGGACCATTTTGTTGAGTACATGAATAAACTTCTTGAGGATGGACACGCTGAAGTAGCTCCACCCCTACAACCTGATGAAGAGTGCTGGTACTTACCACACTTCAGAGTGTGTCATCCCCAGAAGCTGGGACAAATAAGGGTGGTATTCGACTCCAGTGCCCAACATCATGGTGTGTCCCTCAATGATGTTCTCCTCACCGGCCCTAACATGAAAAACAGCCTGCTCGGGGTATTGCTGCGGTTTAGGAAGGAGCCAGTGGCTGTGACAACCGACATACAGCAGATGTTCCATTGCTTTGTGGTGCGTGAGGACCATCAGAACTTTCTGTGCTTCCTCTGGTACTGTAACAGTGACCTTGATGATGATGTTATCTTTGGAAATAGCCCATCGCCATCTGTGGCCACATTTGGGCTCAGGAGAGCTGCTAAAGAGGGAGAGGGAGAGTATGGAAAGGCAGTTCGTTGAGAGGAACTTTTATGTCGATGATGGTCTAATCTCTCTCCCAACAGAAGAGGAAGCCATCACTCTTCTTCGGAACACTCAAGACATGTTAGCTCTCTCCAACTTGCGGCTTCATAAAATATCATCTAACAGAGCTGCTGTTAAGAGAGCCTTCCCTCCAGGAGACCTGGCCAAAGGGCTGAAAGACCTGGATCTCAACGTGGACTTTCCCCCCATGCAGAGATCTCTAGGAGTGAGTTGGGATGTCTCTTAAGACCTGTTCACCTTCCAAGTGTCAGTCACAGAGAAGCCCTATACCAGGTGCGGGGTCCTGTCTTCTATCAATAGCCTCTTTGACCCACTAGGATTTGCAGCCCCTGTAAGCATTCAGGGGAGAAGTCTACTCAGGGAGCTTTCCACAGGGGCTAGTGACTGGGATGCCCCTCTCCCAGAAGAGAAGTATAAAGAATGGAAGCTGTGGAGAGACGCCCTGAAAGAGCTCGAACAAGTCAAAGATTCCACGCCAATATACCCCTGTCTCATTCAGCCGCGCACTACATAAAGAGCTATGTGTTTTCTGCGACGCATCCACGATTGCCATAGCCGCTGTTACCTATGTACGAACAACTGACGTGAGGAAGAACACAGATGTTGGCTTTGTGTTTGGTAAGGCCAAGCTTGCTCCACGCCCCGAGACAACGGTTCCACGGCTTGAACTGTGCGCGGCTGTTTTGGTTGTGGAAATACAGAAGTGATAGAGGATGAGATGGACACCAGATTTGACACCGTGACATTCTATTCTAATAGCAGAGTGGTCTTAGGTTATATTCACAATGAATCTAGACGGTTTTATGTGTATGTACACAACAGAGTGCAACGCATAAGGAGATCAACCAGCCCCAGAACAGTGGAAATATGTCTCTAGTGAACAATCGTCATTATCATATATTAATGTTTATAAAACAATAAAATTTTTCTAAAATTATTTGCAGCCATCAGAAAAAAAGTCATGGAATAAAGTTTTTTTTCTTTATAAGAATCCATATTTAATACTGATCCTCCCTATTAATATTCCCACAGAGAAGTCTGAGGGATCTTCCTCTAAATTTTAAGGTTAGGGTTAGGGGTTTGAAGAGGGTTAAAAATGTACCAGATTGTTGATTTGGCCACTTCTTAAGTTTTTGATATCTTTTTGATATTTTTTGTTTGTTAGTTGTTTTGGTTTGGCCCGCTTCACTTGTATTGACATCCCTTTGGACCTCATGTTGAGAGTTCCAGTGAGCACCTACCAAACAAGCTCAAAACTCAACTCCAGAGCTTATATCTGCTTAATTTGTCATTGAATGATGAGTTAAGAGGCCTCATTTGGCAATGAAGCTGGTGGTCAGTCAAGTGTCCAATTACTTTTGAGTCTCTGAAAATGGGGTTTGTTATTTTATTGGGGTTTATTATTGAAGATATTTGGCGTATATCAATTTGACTACAGAGCAGCCAAAAGGCATTTTCTATACGAATGGGTCTGGGCCTAATGAAAGAAATGGCAAGTCTAAGCAACGGGATGTGAGAAGTTGTTTCTTTTACACATCTATTTCATTTGATGTTTCACATTAAGAAATCCTTCTTTTCAGTTGACTTACTGTTAAGGGACTGTCTTACATTAAATACTGTTCAAAATGCATTACCCTCCCTGTCTTTTCTAACTATTTTATAACTAGTTTTGGATTTGGTTAGGGTCAGTGTCACTACTGGTAGCATGAGGCGATACCTGGACCCTACACAGGCACAGGTAGTCCAACACCTCCAGGATGGCACATCAATGTGTGCCTTAGCCAGAAAGTTTGCTGTGTCTCTCAGCACAGTATCAAGAGCAAGGAGGGGATTCCAGGAGACAGGCATTTACTCTAGGAGAGCTGGACAGGTCTGTAAAAAGTCCTCAACCCATCAGCAGGACTGGTATCTGCTCCTTTGTGCAAGGAGGAAACAGGATGAGCACTGCCAGAGCTACAAAATGACCTTCAGCAGGCCACTGGTGTGAATGTCTTTGATCAAACAATCAGAAACAAACTTCATGAGGGTGGCCTGAGGGCCTAACGTCCTCTAGTGGGCCCTGTGTTTACTGCCCAACACTGTGGAGCATTTACCATAGAATACCAGAATTGGCAGATCCACCACTCGCATCCTGTGCTTTTCACAGGTGAGAGCAGGCTCATCGTCAGCACACGTGACAGAAAAGGTCTGTAGAAGCCATGAAGGACACTTGCCTGCCTGTAACATTGTTCAGCATGACTGGTTTGGTGGTGGGTCAGTGATGGTCTGGGGAGGCATATCCATAGATGGACGCACATAGCTCTACAGAATAGGTAAATGCACCCTGATTGCCATTAGATATCGGATCCTTGGACCCATTGTCAGATCCTACACTGGTGCAGTGGGTCCTCGGTTCCTCCGGGTGCATAACAATGCCCATGCAGGCAGTTACTGGAGGATGAGGGAATTGATAACACTGACTGGCCCCCACACTCACCCGACCAAAATCCAATGGAACATCTCTGGGACATTATGTTTCTGTCCATCGGATGCCACCAGGTTGCACCTTAAACTGTCCAGGAGCTCAGTGGTTCCATGGTCCACATCCATTGAGATCTGATGTTTTCAAAGTTTTCCTTTATTTATTTATTTATTTATGGACAAGTGTATTTATCTAGGTGAAAATAATATTTGCCAATTGGCAATGTAGCAGCGCGTATCGCATTTCAACTGCTGAACCCTTTGTGGTTCAGCAGTTGAAATAATAAGCAAGAAAGGGAAAACATTTTGCTTTCAAGACTAGAGCAACTGGTCCCCCCTGTTAACAAAGCTCAAAGTGTATTTTTCAAAGAACAGGTGATGCAACACAGTGGTAAACATGCCTGCATTCTAACATTTTTGCAACATCTTACTGGTATCAAACTTAAACTAAGCATATACCTCAGACATTTCTCAGCTTCAAGATTTAATGGTGCGTTTAAACAATTTCAAATTAAATATATGGTTTAAATTATTTGATGATTAAAATCTGTTTAACAAATGGAATCTTATGAACTCGCATACATATCTCAGTGCCCCCAAGTTAACAGTACTTGATCAAGCTGTCATGTCAAAATGTTTCCATGTATCTGTGGCAACAGAATTCCCTTCCTCAGCTATTAAATCTTTAACAGTGCAGAGGAAGAGAGATATACATTGAGAAGCATGGACTTTTTCTTGCTCCAGCAGCACAAAAAGATGGATGAGTCTTAGAAGAAGTGCATAAGAGACCGCAGAGAGGAAATGATGAGAGAGGAAGGGACAGAAAGACGGAGCAAAGGAGAGAGAGAACAGAGAGAGTCACCATTCCCCCTAAATGGAGCAGGCTTCTGCAATGCTTTTCTCCCTGATTACACTAATGACCAATTTGAAGCAGTTTAAGAGCCACTTTGGGGGCTTTCTGTCTTTCTCTCTTCTACTTTTCTCCCCTTCTCCTCCATCCACTCCATCTTATTCTCCCTTATTCCTTGCCCCCACCCCTCAAGTCTCTCCTCTTTCTTTTAACCTGCTTCATTCCCCATCTATGTCTTGCTATGTTCGCATCTGTGTGTGTGTCCTACAGTAACATACCCAGTCATCTGTGAAGAAAAAGAAGGGGGGTGGGAGCAACATAGAAGCATATGCAGCAGCAGGAAGCAGAAGGAGTGTTTGTAATGCTAACATTTCCCAGAGCACAGCTTGTCTGGTTGAAGTAATTATCTAATAGGTTGATTTAGACCCAAGCAGACACCTCCGGGGCTGAAAAAATGAAACCAACACAGAAGTGCAAAAGACTGCAATTCCTCTATTGGCCATTTGAGGCTGGCTCCAAAAGTTACTCTGTCCCCATAGAATCCCATGTTAAAATGCCAAAGTTTACAACGGTAGAAAGCATGTTTACCTCATGGAAAAAAATAAAAATAAAAAAATCCAAAGGCGCAAACAACACAAACAGAAGCTGAGATTAATTACTTAGTGGAGATGAGGTCTAGCAGACAGTGATCAGCTACAGCTGCCTGTGTCAAGATACCATTCAATCAAAGGTCAATCAAAGCAATCACATCCCTAAATTTAAGTTTTACTAGAACATAAATGAATGAGTTCACAGAGGACAAAAACAGTTTTTGTCTGAAGCTGTAAACATGCTTTTTAAAGATAAGGTAAGTAATCTTTTGAGGTTATTTAACAAAAAATAAAAAATGCTGTACTCATGAATATGCATTGATTAGCCTGTAACTGCATCTTCCAACACATTGATGTGTTCTCGTGAACTGAGAATTAATCCTTATTTTAAAAACAAAAATACAGGAGTAGTTACCGGTTTGTGGAAACTGCCATGTTGCCCCACCATCTTGAAAACAGTGGCTGACATGGAACGCCTAATCATGTTTTATATATGTGGCTATAGACTGCACAAGAACATACATAAATATACCTATTTATTCTTGATATTGTCACAATTTACTTATTGTTGGCAGATTAGACATGCTGGCTAAACAACAGCTGGCTATAAGCTAACATTATGCCAACTAATGGTAGGCTCGGGCATTCTAAAATTCACGCTTCCCCTCTGATGAATTCTTTGTATTCTCACATTGTATGAGAGTTTACTCGCTAAGTGTACGAGTCCAATAATGTCTGTAGATAGGACTGGCTCAGACTGCAGCAGCCACCTACAGCATGAGGGGAGGGGGAAGCAGCTGCTAGATTTGAATATCCCTTGAATGGTATATTTTGAAAACAGGTTCAGTATTAAACCACCAGATGATACTGTTAAAAGCAGAGGGTGTACCATGGCTTCTTTGGTTTTGAAGTTGAACTGGATGGCCATCAGTGCATTATTATCCCTAAGCATTTCAATTGGCATTTCATTCTATTTGGATTCATATTACACAGCCAGTATATATCCACACAAAAGCTCATGCTGCAGTGTGATGCTTTCCTCACCCTCTGTGCCAGATATGTCAGCAATAGAGTAATTGCATACCCATACCATGTGATAATGTCACAAGCTAGGCAAGCCTCTTTACTAAGTACAGAAGGAAAGCCATTCAGGTTTCTGTCCTCCTTTCTTCAGTGCCTTCTCCTGTCAAGAGCATGCTCCAGGTTTCATGATTCCTTTAGTACTACCTTTTCTAATAGAATGATTAGAAAACCATTCCCATTTCTTTAGTCCTTTACTTTAAAATTACTTTTTCTTTTTTTCACCATTGTATGCATACTCACATAGCACTTTCTTCTGTGCACCTCAGAATATACAATCCAATTCCAAAAAAGCTGACACTGCATAAAACGTAAATACAACCAGAGTGCAATTTTTTAAATTCATAATAGAACACTGAAAACATATCAAATGTTTAAACTAAAAGGGACCGTTTTAAGAAAAAATATTAGCTCATTTTGAATTTGATCCCAAAAAGGGTTTGTGATGGGGCCATATTTATTACTGTGTAACATCCCCTCTTCTTTTAACAACATAAACATCTGGAAACTGAGGAGACCGAGTCGCTAGACTTTTGGGAGAGAGCTGATATAGGATTCTAGCTGCTGAACAATCCTGGATCTTCTTTGTTGTATTGTTTGTTTCATGAGGACAGATATTTTTAAATGGTGAACGTCTGGACTGCAGGGACGCCAGTTCAGCACCTGGACTCTTCTACTATGAAGCCATGCTGTTGTAATAGATGCAGTTTAGCATTGTCTTGCTGACAGATGCAAGACCTTCCCTGAAAAAGATATCTACTAGATGGGACCATATGTTGCTCTAAAATCAGCATATACCTTTTAGCACTGATGGTGCCTTCCAGATGTGCAAGTTGCCAATTCCATGGGCACTAATTCACCACCAGAGCATCAGAGATGCAGGCTTTTGAACTAAGTGCCGACACCAACCCAGTTGACCCCTCTTCTACTTAGTCTGGAAGATGCAATGTCTGTGTTTCCCAAAGGAATTTTGATTCATCCGCCCACTGAACAGTTTTCCAATCCATTTTAACACTAGACCCACCAGAATTCCAAACGCCTTAGAATTGCCTGTCCTGCAACAACAGTAACAGCAAAGAAGTAATTTCTTGGAGACGTTAAGCTGTAAATTTTCATCAAATTTTTCTAATGATAAGTAAGATTTGACAAAATTAGTATTTAAAATGAAGTTGTAGGCGTTTTATTAGTTTTACAAGTGGTTTAGATTATTTCATTACAGACTATATTTATTACAATTTATTACTGAACAAAGTGTACAACAACACAATAACTAGCATGTCTTAAATATTTGAATTACAGTAAAAGAAGAATATTGCAGAAAAGTTAAAAATGAACTTTGGATAATGTGTAATAGGTGCGCTAAAATACAGAAGGTATAAAAACAGAGTGCTCACTGTGAAACAGAATGGACAGCTCATTGGCTACATTTTAAAATTGAATTCACAGTTGCTTACAACAAAATAAGAAACACATTTTAATAAATTAATTATTCTAAAACTAGAACAAAGAAAGTTTATAATCTTGTCCACATCGACCTTCTCTTCACTGGGCCTGCAGCCTCTCTGTCTCATCCATCATCTACACTGCTCCACCTAGGTCTGCAGCCATCCTCAGCTTTGCTCCTCAGGCCTGAAACCTATCCAATTCAGCTGCTCTGCTTCGCTCCATATTTCACTTTTTATTTGCTTGGATTAGTACTCCACACTCAGGACTCTGTTCAGTTCAGCCGTGGTTCAGCAAACTTTCCTGCTCGGATCCGGCCCAACATCTGTATCTCTCACTCATATCTAGCTTGCTCTGCCTCATGTTATAGCAGCCTTTATATTAAAATGTGTGTAAACAATAAGTGTTGGTAAAAATGATGTCCTCTTATGACCACTTATGTTCTAGGTGTAAGTGTTTATAGTGCTAAAAGCTTGAGAAGAAGGTGTAAGTGGTCACAGTCTTAGGCCCTGTTTACACGACAATGTTCAAAACTTAGCCATTTTCATTATGAAATAATGAACCATGTTGTGGTGTCCAGTTGCCTTTGACACCAGCTGTCAGCCACCTACAATGCAGTCCCGAGATCTCTTCCCAGGCATTTCAAAACCCACTAACACCTTGCCCCAGGCGACATCAATAGCTCACAAGATGGTGGGGTGGGGCAATGTCTCACAGAGGTTTCACCTGTCGGCTCCAGTGACAGTAATGACCCAGGCCTTTTTTCATACCTTAGCTCATATGTTGACTCACATGATCAGTAGTAGGTTAACAACCCTCAGTTACAGTCCCCACTAGGGGTTTACCCGGGACTCTTCACCAGCTGTTTAAGAAATGAAGAAGCCTCTTGGATGGGAAGCCAAACATCTTCAAAAACCTAAAGAAATCTAGCTCCCTTCTTTTCAGGCTTTCAAGACTACTGTGACCTGGATGAATGAGAACCTACACAGACATAAGTAATTTTTGTTTGTTTTTTTTATCCCTGCACTCCAAAATTCACTGAATGAATAAACCCATTTTAGGAAAAGTCATGAAATATGAGATAATGCAATTTTAATTCAACAGATTTACAGGATTTTCAGTGTTAAGTGAGCACTGGCTCTTCTGGCTTATGTTTATATATGGCTTCATCTTTGCACGATAGAACTTTAACATTTTTCTGTAAACCCACTTCACTGTTCCATCCACAATGCTTTCTAGAACTTTTCCTGAGCCCTCACAATGATTTCCATGACAGAATCGTGCCTGTTTTTAATTTGGTGTTCTCTGAGGTCACAAGCATCCAATATTTTTTAGCATTATCTTTTGCACACAGAGATTTCTCCAGATTCTCAGACTCTTTTGAGGATGTTATGACTGTAGGTGATGAGATGTTTAAAGTCTTTGCAGTTTTACATCTTTACCACTGAGAAACTGCCTCTTTAAGATGATCTTGTTATAACTAACAAACCTATCACCAGATAACATAAAATGTTTCTCCAGCTGTTTCTTTTTAATACCACTTACATTTCCAGCCTTTTTTTTTTTACCTCCATCACAACTTTTTTGAGACATGTAGCTTCCATCAAATTTAAAGTGAGCTAAAAAATTTTCATGAAATAGTAAAATGGCTCAGTTTAAATATTCAACATGTTTTTATGGGGTACTGTGAATTAAATCATTCTGTTTTATTTCCATTTTACACAAGTCCAAACTTTTTTGTAACTGAGGTTGCCCAATTTTTGTTTTTATTAAATTGCTCTCCCAAGTTTTGGCCATCAGGGAGCAAAGTGAACAATCAGAGTAACTGACTCACATCAAACACTATTCACATTACTTGCCCAAAAAAATCAATTTTGCCATTTTCCAAAATTTACGGTCAACTTTGTGAATGTGATAACTCAAGAACTATGCCACCTAGGATGTTCAAATTCATACCATAGATGTATCTACTAAAACTCTTGGATGAGTTTGAATCTTAGCGACCTTTACCTCTGGTTCTGAAAATTTTGTGAATGTGGTACCTCAATGATGTCACCTAGCATTTTCAAATGGATGCCTTAGATGCACATCCTAAAATTCTTATTCCTGGTTCTCACTTAGCCATTGGCTTTTGAATTGATGGTAAAAAAAAATTCACTAAGGCTCATATTCACCCCATTAAGATCTACCAAGACCTGTAATTATGTGTTCTAGAACCTGTGCTTCCAGAGTTTTTGTGCTACCTAAAGATTCTACAGCCAGGAGGCTGAGGGGCAGCAATGGCTGCCAACAGTACTTTTGTTACTATCCCCATCTCTTTGAAACCGATGCCAGCGAGCAACCGAGGATGAACTCCATCTCACATTTGTCATTTGTCTCATGTTTGAGTGGGATTTGACAGCCGTGTTTGTTGTCTTGAATATGTGTTGAAATTTTAAAAGAGAATACAATTTGTCATCTTTTTAGAACATGACACACTTTCCATTCTGCGAATACCAACAACCTTTAAACTTGAAGGATCTAAAAAGCCTTTGAGGCATCACTCAGACTGCCCTGGCATTGTAATGCGTGGAAAATACAGCGCTATTTATAATGAATATTATAGTTCATTAATATATTAATTAATAAATTGATTTTTTGATGTTCTTCTTTTGTTGCCCAGACTGACATCAGCCATAATATAATATGAATGGAGGATGGGATTTCCTCCTTCATCCTTTTCCATTTCTTGTTCTTTTACTTTGTCGTATCTCGACTCCCATTTGTCATTCTTTGCTATGTTTGCACTTTTTTTACTCTCTTGCTCTCTATCTTCCTGTCTCACATGCACACACTCGTTCATAGTGTCATCTGTGCTTGCTGTCACAGTTTGAAACATTTCTCCATCTGATCCCACCCATCTGTCTGCTTTTTTCCCTCCTTTCTTACTCCCCTCTTCAATTTGTTATCACTTTTATTCATTTCGTCACTGTCTTCCTCTGCTCTGTACCTCTCTCTGTGTGTCCTTGGCTCACTTTCCCTGCCTGTATTATGCTTACAGCCTTCTTTCTTCTCCAGCTTTTCCAGTGTAATAATAAGAGGGAAGGGCAGAGGGACCCCCAGGCCACTGTGTTTTTTCTTTTTCCTCTGTCTGTCTGCCTTTCCCCTTCCTGTTGCTCTTTTATTCATCTCTCTGTGTCTTTCTCCCTTTAAAACCATAGTATAGGGTGAACTAATTATACAGATGGTATTCATGTAGCCAGTTCCCATAGCGACAGCACAGTAGCAGCAAAGAGAAATGCAAAATGGTTGTCAGTCAGACACCAAGAGCTCCAGTCATTCACTGTGAAACTAAGAGGACAAAGGTTAAATCAATGCATGTTTTTAAGGGTGAATATCAATATATAGATTTTGTTTAAACTCAACCAACATGGTGATAAGAGGAAATCATCTGACTTCACAAGCATGCTTAAGGATTCAGCTGTTATTAAAGTCCATGGAATTCTTTGTGACATCATGGCACAATCATTTGGATTGAATCACAAATTATTTAAAGAGAAAAAACATAGTGCACTTGTTGGTAGTTGTTAAAGTTGACTGTGTTTGGTGGAAACAGCAATACATTTAGAGATATGTCATAAATAAATAAAAAAATCTAACTTGGGGTTTTTTAGGTGGGATATATAGGATTAATGTGAGCTTCCATCAGCTCATGAATAAGTCTGTGTTCAGTCTTTGTTGCATTACATATTATATTTTACTATCCTGCTCAGATCTAAAGTGTACTAAGAGGTTAAGAAAGACCAATTTTGCCACTAACCCTTATTCTTTTACTCTTTAAGGTGAAAGTGCAAAAAGTAGACATGGCCATTTATTTGCTGAGGGAAATGTCATTACTACATCTCTGTGGTCCACTTTCAGGAATAGCAGTAAATTTAAAGGTCAAATAAGGGTCAGGTGTTTTTAAACAGTGGGATGATAATCGGGTTTATTTAGGGACATGCTGCAAGAAAATCATCAAGTCATTAGACCATAGAATGCCTGATGGTTCTAAAAAGTGCCAAAAAAAGGGCTAATTCAAAAATAATGATCTGCAGCCACATGGCTATGTACAGAGGAACCATTGATGATGCTGATATAAACATACTGTAGCAGCAATGTAGTTAACTGTCTGAAGTATAAGCCATTGTCAATAACCCTATCTCTCCCAGTTGGATTTGATTAATTAACATCAGATGACACTATCATCATTAATGATGGCCCTGACCCTAACCTTACATCAGAAGAAAAAAATGAGTATGACTTATACTAACAGATTATTCCAACTTTAAAGCATGAGTTCCTAAAATGACTGATGTCTTTGAAGATCTCTCTGTAGTGACGTCCTTGTCTTGCTCTCTGTTCTTGAAGAAATTTCCAAGTGAGAGGGATTTTGAACAATGTGTGCTCAGGCATTACAAAATGTATTTTATGATCCCCTTATCTCCCTTTTCACCTTTTTCCTTGTAAGTTTTGATGTTTTGGAGAGGGGCTTCAATTTAGGGGAAGTGCACAGCAGGGGAACACTGGCCTTTGTTATCAAGAGCTATTCTCTCAGGTTATTAAAGGGGATTTTGAAAGCATGTGATTACAATGAAAGAAGCTGAATTGAATGTCTGAATGTCAGTCAAATTATGAGTAACTGATATTCAGTCATTGACAAAGAAGAATAATGCTTTGTGTCTCATCCTGGCAGCCACGGAGAAACATTTCAGTGTTCCAAGAAACCCATGGAAAAGGTGTCTAAAAAGCCTAGTTTTGTTCAGGAAAAGATTTCAGTGCATGCATTGTTTTACATCTTATTCACACAGACAGATGGGTTTCACAAAGTGGTAGGGTATGGAAAATAGCTTAACTGGTCCTTTTTTGGAGGGGGGGGCGTCACAGTAACTGATCTACAGTATTTGTGTTAGTATGAATAAATTGTTAAAAATTATTTTATTGAATTTTGGACTTCCTTAATTTGGGTGACGTTTTGCATTTGGACTCACTGGTATGTATTCTCCCAGTCAAAAATACATTTTTCCAATTTCCATCTAATTTTCATCATCTCACTACTCCAAATCTGGACACTGTACAATGGCCAGAGAAATGAATACTATAGCAGCCTCTGTAAATTCAGTTCTATTTTAACAGACTTCAGAGTTCATGATGTCATTACACTGAAGTCCATTTGGGGAATACTGTAAACACTGTGTTGCCAAAAGTATTCACTGACCCATCCAAATCATTGAATTTAGGTGTTCCAATCACATTCAGGGCCACAGGTGTATAAATCAAGCGTCTGGGCATGCAGACTGCTTCTACAAACATTTGTGAAAGAATGGGTCGCTCTCAGGAGCTCAGTGAATTCCAGAGTGGCACCATGATAGGATGCCGCCTGTGCAACAAGTCTAGTCATGAAATTTCCTTATTACTAAATATTCCACAGTCAACTGTTAGTGGTATTATAACAAAGTGGAAGCAATTGGGAATGACAACAACTCAGCCAAGAAGTGGTAGGCCATGTAAAATTGCAGAGTAGGGTCAGCAGATGATGAGGGGCATAATGAGCAGAGGTGACTAACTTTCTGCAGAGTTAATCGCTACAGACCTCCAAATATACAGTGTAAGTTTGTTTTCAGGAGTTGGGCTCAGCCCCTTAGTTCCAGTGAAAGGAACTCTCAATGCTTCAGCATACCAAGACATTTTAGACAATTTCATGCTCCCAAATTTGTGGGAACAGTTTGGGGTTGGCCCCTTCTGGTTCCAACTTGACTGGACACCAGTGTGCAAAGCAACATCCATAAAAACATGGATTAGACCTTAACAGGACACCTTTGGGATGAATTAAAACGGAGACTGTGAGCTAGGCCTTCTCATTCAACATCAGTGTCTGACCTCACAAATGCATTTCTGGAAGAATGGTCAAAGATTCCCACAAACACTCCTAAACCTCGTGGAAAGCTTTCCCAGAAGAGTTGAAGCTGTTATAGCTGCAAAGGGTGGGCCGACATCATATTAAACCCTGTGGATAGGAAGTTCATATGCGTGTGAAGGCAGATGAACAAATACCCATCCATCCATCCATTTTTATCCGCTTATCCGGGGCAGGGTTGTGGGGGCAGCAGCCCAAGCAGAGAAGCCCAGACTGCCCTCTCCCCAGCCACCTTCTCCAGCTCGTCCAGGGGGACCCCAAGGCATTCCCAGGTCAGTCGAGAGATATAATTTTTACAGCGTGTCCTGGCAGACCCAGAGTCACCAAGGGAACTGTTTATCCTGCCCGGGATAGGGTTACCAGGTCCCCACCCTGGTGCCAGGCCTGGGAATGGAGCTCGAGGGAGAGCATCTGGTGGCCGGGCATTAGCCCTTAGCCTGAATACTTTTGGCAAAATAGTGTATGTGTACTTATGTGTATAGTATTACGTCTATAGTATTTTGGCACTTACACAGTTTATGTAATTTTTCTGACTGGATCCTAATCATAGAATCAGGAAGTGCAGATTTTTAGCTTCAATACAGTGGGCTTAACAAAAGTATTCCATGAACTGTTTAGGAATTAAAGACATGTTTATACATAGTACCCCATTTTCAGAGAATCAAACTTAAGGCCTGTTTGTTGTAATTCCATGGAAATTGAGCAGATACAAGATGTAGAGTTGTGAAGTTTTGAGCTTACATTTGATAACTGTTCACTAGAAATTTCAATGTCATTTTCAAAGAGATGTTGATGCAAGTGAAAGAGGTATCATTAGGCTAAAAAAAATAAAGATATCAGGATGATAAACAGTCAGATATAAGTAGCCAAACAAATAGAAGTTGCCTAATAATAATTTATTACAATTTTAAAAAGAAGGAATGCGCTGCCCAGCTCAACAACAGTTAAAGTCCTGGAAGTCCATGGAAGAAAACTAAAGTGGATGATGATAGAATTCTGTCCTTGGATTAGAAAAAAATTAAAAACAAAACAAAACAAAAAAACATCAAAACATTTTGCCAAGTCATGTAAACTTTTGAGGAGGTAATCCTCAAAAGTAGGCCTTACTTGATCATGTAAGATATAATTATGAAGAAAAAAAGAAACAGGTCGTGATACATATTATCTGTCAAACATGTTGGAGGCAATGTTACGGCATGGGTATATATGGCTGCTAGTGTCACCAGTGTTTACTGATGATGTGACTGTTTGTGGGTCTCTCTGCCTTCAGTTTCGACTTCTTTCTGATGCTTCTATCAGCGAGGCAATAAAGGCTTAGCACGTCATTTCAAGGCATCAAATGTAGCATTTAACAATATACATTGGTTCTGGACTTTCATATAAATATTAAAAAAAAATCTTCATATTTAAACGTGTTACTTTGCCCAATTACTTTTGAGCCTCTGGACACAAGTGCACCAATGGCTGTAATTCATTTAATTAACAAGAATACAAGAACTACTTGAAATACTTATGGACCTGCTTATGGACCTGAATGTATGCAGTTTTCCAGATGCATGGATCAGATGGGTACAGAGTTTGGCCAAATATGTGCTTTTCAAATTATTTCATGGATACACTATTAAGCTTACTGCTGTGGCAATAAAAAAAAACTGGTGGACATTACACAGGTGCTGATGAGCATATATCTAAAAATGTACAAAAGAAAATGCTTTGATCTGGCAGTAAGTCCATAATGAGTCTTTCATTTTTGATATTGGGCTGGCTAGTTCACTCCAACCCGGCGCACGCACACACGCACACACATATCTGTTGCAGATCATTCTTGTTAGCCTTGTATTTTATTTTCATGTTGCTGTCTTCAACCACTGCTACCTGCTGGGCTGGATGGACACTGACTGTCTCAGACTGAATCCTTAAGGATTTACAGACCAATTAGCCTGCTGAAGTATGAAGAGAAATGTGAACTCAGCACCATGAGGTCAGCATCTCAGACAGATGGCTTACTTATGGCTAATTACCGTAAAACTATTTACACCTTAACAGAAAAGTGATCATCACATGAGGGACAGGAACATGATCAGTGCTCATTTATAATGACACTAACCCTGGATCCATCTGGGTCTCAATCACACAGAAAATACCCTGTAGATCCAAATACTAATTGAAAGCAGAATCAGTGCATAGGTTAAAAGTGTTAGTGAGAGCATAAGAAAGACAAGTATGTTAAAATAGTTACAGTTAGTTAGGAAAACTATTGCACTAAACACCAGCCTTGTGGTTAAAAATAGTGAATTAATATTTTCCACAGCCCATCAGACCCAGAAATGATATTCATATTGAACAACTATGAATCTCACAATATGTGCTCCTTTATGATGTCAAGTTGAATGTAAGGGTGTTTGATTGATATGGAAATGGATTCTATAGGTTTTGCCTGCTGGTTTTGTTCAGTGATGAGAGGTCATGTTCCACAAAGTTAAGATCTTATTAGATCTTTTTTTCCCTACAATCTCACTTCCTACCACACTGTAGACTTAGCAGGAAACTGCAGTTCGAAAATGTTTTGTACACCACTATTATCTGGGAAGCAGTCGAAATCTTTGCAGGTATTTGGTGAGAAAACGATACCATTACTGTCAAATTCTGATGTACATTGTGTTAATCTTTAAATGTTTGCATACTAAAAACCTAAATTAAAATGGTGACAGGTGGACAATAGTTCTGCTGTTCTGGCACATCTGTCTTTGGCTTTAATACTTGTTTGGCAGGAATCATTTAATGTAAGTTTCGATTTCTTAAGCAGCTCTTCTGTAAATTCTCTGTAGTCTGTGGGCTATAGAACAAACAAACATGGTGCTTCTGGTTCTCAAAAGTGAAGTTAATGCAGATCTACCTTAAACCTTAATTTTAACAGCCAGGAGTGGGAAACCCTTGTGGTTGACAAATGTTTGCTCCAGTTAAATTCTTTGCAAAAACAGTCCTGATCAGTTTATACTCTCAATCACTAGTTTCACGTCTTATCTGAATAAAATATGTTTATTTAGTAAACTGTGCCAATCATGAAGGAGAAGTACAGTAAACATAGTATGCTTTGTGGCAAGCCCACCATCTACTTTGACAAATCAAATATGTATGTGTCAAATTTTTTATATATATATATATATATATATATATATATATATAAAAATGCAAACAAATTCCGTGTAACAAGGGGATATATACCAGTCAAAAGTTTGGACACACTTATCCATGACTGTATCCAAACTTTTGACTGGTACTGTATACATTTTGGTATGATGCAAATCAGTCACATTAGGCATAAATGGGCACAGTAGTAATTAAACACATTTTCTAGTCTCAGATATGTTGATAATTTTATTGAGTTTATTACTATACAAAAAATGATCAAAAATCTCATAGAATTCACAGAAAATGTTTTTCCTGAAGCACAGGTGAATGTTGCACTTTGAACGTAATATAAAATTCACGTGAGGATGAACAATCTTATTCGTGGAATTCACAGACACTGTTCTTGTCTGAGGCACAGATGAACATTTGAAAATTCAATTACAGACTAGTCCTTACAGTTTGGGTGTTTGCAGTGTTGCCATCCACTTTCAAACAACTAGCCAGTGACCCACAGCATCTGAATGGATTTCTTGTGTCGGAATAGGCTTATGTGGACCTCGATGTTTCTTCTTTTGGAACCCTATTTCAACCTCAGATGAAAGGCCCCCTGTCTTCTTCTTTAACATCTCTTTGCCTTGCATGCAGAATACCTGTGCAATTGATGTTCTGCAAGAAATCAAATCTTTCTGCTTCTTTCTTGGAACAGCCAGTGACTCACAGTAACGTTGGTACAATGACCAGCTGTTCACAATGGCCATATCCACAAAATGAAAAAAGTATTATGATAATCACAGTACTTTTTGGCCTTATATGGATGTGATAATATGCAGTCAGTGCATCAAGAGCATCAAGAGCATCAACACCACCTATGAACTTGGCCGATGATGCTCGGGTATTTTTTGATTTACTCCCATCTGTCACAGGAAATCACATCAGTTACCTGCACTACACGACATTCACTGGACCAGTACATTCTTGACCTTGGTAAGCGTATAACATTTATGTACAGTAGTGTCCAAACAAACTGTTCCAATTCATTTTGATCCAATTTGAGGGCACTATTTAGATTTTTTGTATGTGCAATACACATTACTTTGGTCTCTGTTCTATAGTGTCCAAAAGATCATTGTCAAAAAAGTCTCTGAAGTACTGATCAGTCAGTCTGATTTCCTCCGCATCAGGAAAAGCCGCTTCCCAAATTTGAAGATCCTTTGCAGATTTCTGTTGTTTCACCATCTTCCACTGATATCATTACAATAATTATAGGAATAATTTAGAAGCAACATTCATTGAACCATTTGAAACCAATGCACAGGAATTCAAATTTCTACAAAATTGCGCTTAAATACAATACTGTTTGTATTCCCTATGCAACAAAATGCAACAGATCTGCAGTTTATTATGGTATACCAGCAGTAGAAGCACACAATAAGCTGGCCCATACTTTTATTTTAACAGAACTTATCTTCATTTTGGACATTTTTGCAACATTAGCAGGTGAAATCCAGAGGCATCGCCATGCCAGTACTTCTGTTCCAACAACAGGATGTAGTTCCCTCGGACCTCAAGATGGAAGGGCCAGTGTTTCCAATACAATCTTTGGTACATATATGTATCGAAAAGCATATTCAATCACAACACACATATGCAATTTCAGCTGCATTCGGGCCAGAAGGGGATTGAACCAATCGTGACAATCATCCTTAAGGGGATATACCACATCATGGTGGCTATGTCCATCCTTGACTGTGATGGAACATATTTGATATCAAATCTGGGTTATGATGCTTTCAGTCACTAGATTTTTTGCATAGCACTGCTTAATAATAATCAAATGCAAAACCAAATTTGACTTTTATATTACTATGAACACCATGTAAAACGTCTGTACAATAACCTATTCTCTAATGTCACCACACCTAAACGTTGAAAAGGAGTTCCTCAAGGGGGACAGCAGTGCATCAAGTTATGCTAATTTACAATCATTACGGCTCATTAACCACAGATTTATCATAACCCTCATTAGTGGCATAGTGAAGTAAATGACACCATGATTAAGAAAGCAAGCTATATTTATATAGCTTTTATGTAAATTATTTGGTTATTTAGCAGAAATTCCTTGTTTATGTGCTTGTGTAGATATTTAAGCCTGTCCTGAAGCTTTGTGCATTTTGATAAAAGATTTGATTATGTTGCAGTTGGGTGTTAATTAGTATATTCATGTGTAAAGCCTTCTAAAATACTGCATATTTTTATTCATTAATAATTTTTCTGGAATAGTTATTTTTACTTATTAGATATATAAAGTAATGATTATGCCAATGTGAAAACAATATATTTAGAGTCTAATAACATTTTTTGACTACTTTTCTTTTTTCTTTTTTTTTTAAATTCAGCATATGAAACAAATCGCTGCTCACACAAATAGCATTTATGATTTGACATACATGAATATGCAGGGATCAGGATCCGCCCCTTTGTACAATCTGACAGGAAGGAAAATGATCCAATGTGTGCCACTTAATGATTCAGTTAACTAATTATTTACCCCACTGTACGTGTGTACATAATGCACATCAGGCATGGGAGAGTGAAAGAGAGATGTTTGTGAAATGTTAAATAGTGAGAAACAGACGGTGAGTAACAGGTGCTAAATAAGAACTTTATACAGTATATATTGTCCATGTGGAAGTGTGTAAATGCTAGCAGCTGCGGTTATAGAAAGAGCTATTTACTAGCTTCCATTCAGTATGCAGCCATTTGCATCATCCTGAGCTGCAGTGAACCTGAGAGTTGGTCAATTGTTTCCATGAGCAGCAAAATCATTTGTTTGGAAAAGGACATCAGTAATTTCTTGGTTCTTGAAGGGTGGGCATTATTCAGGCCCTACAGTTAAAGAGTAAATACTCATGTAATCAATACCCAATCTGAGATTCATGAACCATGAATAAGGATCCCGAAATATATCTTCGCCATATTGACTGGTTATGTGAAGTTTGAGGTTGTCCTTAAATCTATGGTGTCATTTTAGATTCTTAACCAACATGTCTTCATTCACAGGGTGTTAAAAACCGACTTTCTGTCAAAGCGTCTAATGCAAAGGTGCTCTTTAGTGTCAGTGCCTTGGATGAATAGTTAATGGCAATAATGAGACTGGTCTGACCTCTCAGTGCCTCACATGCAAATGGTTTGTTAGGGCTACTTGGTATGATATTTTAACACAGCCTGATGGGTAACCTGAATAATAATTGTGAACAAGAAACTGCAAAATAAACTGCTCCCAAACAGGAAAAAAGCCACCAAGTTTGGGTGGGGCTGGTATAAGTCATGGTCAGGCACACTGATTTATACCAGCCCCATCCTTCCCGCATTTTTATGCAGACTTTGCAAATGGTCCTGTTTGAACAGTGTCACTCTTAGTGCAATATTGATGCTGCTGCTGTGTCAAGGCAAAGATGCCAAAGGAAGGACGTATGCATCAATGAGCAGCCAGCATCTTTGACAAAACATGGCACTGGATGCCCTGGGAATGACCTTGCAGATCATAAGCATATCAAGCATACATACACAGAAATGACAGAGAACAGACTTTACACACTCCTTTCTACTTCCTACCTGCTACTGAAGCTGAACATAACATTGCTTGCTTTGCTAATGAAATGATTGTTAGAGTAAACGACAACAAGAAGAACTCGTATCTCAAAAATCAAAGCAGATTGTGACTACTTTTGGACTTAAAGTGAAATGCCGATTTTTTTCGTTTGTTTTATTTAACTTTGAGGATACTGAGCTAACAATCTTCCATCCAATAAATAGCTGTAAAGTGAATGATGCTGCAGGAGTAATTTAGGATGTTACCAGTGATACAATTCATTTGCAGAAATGTGCAGTTCTTTTGTCATTTAATATACATGAATTCTGTTGAGCAATCAAGTGGCTCAATCAGCAAAACAAGAGACACATTACCAGAAGCTTTGAGTGTACTAAATGAAGAAGTACCACAATTCCCATGAGTTATTTTCCATGATTGGTGTTGATTAATGTTAATTAATAGACAAGATGTCCAATCAGACATCGAGCTCTCCTAAAAGCTTTTGATGATTTTCTAAAATACACATTAATACCATTCATTTGAGAAATCCACCAGCTACCTTCCAGCATGGTGTAAACATGTGGGAAAATTATTTGTGTGTCATAATGACCAATTCAAAAACCTGGACTGAAAAACCAAATGTGAGTCTGGGAGGGTAGCTGGGGGACGAGGTAGGCAGGATCTTCCCAGCTGCTACCAAGGCACAGGGAATATTCAATTTCCAGCCTATCCTTGTTCCCAAGGGGTTAAACACTGATGATTTGTCCAAGCCACTGGTGTCTCCAAATTACTCACAAGGTCTTGGTTTGTGTGAGATATATCTCACTATTGTCACAGTGGATTAGGACTATAATTTCTAACTTAACACGTGTGAAAGATCCTAGGGCATCAGATTTATTTAAAAAAAAATTAATGCTTTTAAGAGATGTATGTTTAACCATGAACCGTGATCTTTTCCCAAACCTAAACAATTTTTCAGCACCTAAACCTAAACTAGGAGTCATTGGTGCCTACAGAATACCTAACCAGCAAGTAAAAGCAAGACAAAGAATTGAGCGTAAATGAGGCTAGCTTACTTAATGCTGAAATATGCACTTCTTTCAAAGAGGACCCTTAACATAGCTTACAATAATACCATAAACTATCAAGTATTCATAGCTATAAAGTAATGTATCAAGGGACAGATACCAAAGAGCATTTTGTGCATAATTTGGGGATGCCAACTGACACAATGGCAGTATTTGTCACTCTGGGATTGGAACTCATTAAGATTTCTCAGATTAGCAATATGTTCCGCACTCCGTTGTTGTCTGGGAATGGCCGGGTAGTACAGTACATTCTGCAAAACCTTCCCTGATATAACAGTACTGTTGACGAGCCTAGCAAACTCCAAATGACCCATCTATGGGTCAAAGGAATGTCAGTCACCTTTGAGGCTGGCAAAGCTCTCTTCTGCAGTTCCCCTGTCACATGCCTATTCATCTGTAACTTTTTCAGAAAGTTCAAAAACATCAGTTGCACAACAGTGCAGTTGAAAAAGAGGTCATAGCTGTACTGTTGACATTACAACACTTTGAAGTTTATCTTGGGCCCAGCCCTGTACCAACACTCATTTTCTCTGACTACAATTCCCTCTGGTTTGTGACTCAGATACAGAAAATCAACTGAAACCTCATTTGCTGATCTTTATTGCTTCAGGATTTTAATATTGACAGTCACTATAAGAAAGGCTTAGAAAACACAATTGCTGATACTCTATCTGAAACAAGCTTCTTATGGTGGAACAATGATTGATTTTCAGTTAGAGGTAACGTTATGACCCAAAGTAAGATTTGTTTGAACAAATCAATAGGCTTATAACAACTAAAACTATATAATTTTTTAGTGGTTTCCTCATCCCACCTACTGAAAATCACATAGAGGATATGTACCCAAGACAATATTTACTTGACATTTGTGCTGAAGTCCTCTCTCCTCATTAAGTGTGTTTCTATAATGGTGGTGAAACAGGTGGAGCCCGGTGATTTGTCCACTGAAGCATGTTTGACTCTTACAGGGATTGAAATAATATTTGGCCCGTACTGTCAAAATTGGATTTGTCTTCAGTTCTTCAGTGACAAAAGCATATCATCAGCATATCATTTATGGTAGGGTAAGAGTTGTCCAGGATCTTAAAATTCAAAGAACATTTCTTTAATGTAGAGGTTTATAGCATATTTGTAACAAACTGCATCACTGTAAATAACTCATGGGAAGTTGTAGAAAAAAAACCAACAAAAAAAAAACAGTATATAAAGGAAAAAGTGTTAAAGATGTACAGTTCAGGCTTCTGCAGTGTTCAATGGCTCATTCAACATGATATAGAAAGATGAGAGGAAAGGAGAAATGCTCAATCTTGTCATATCTACCAGATCACCTACAACTAGTCTATGGTTAATGTTAGAGTTGGATTTTGCTTTGGCTGCATGCTAAATGCATATTTTCAGAAACTACATTGTAATTCATTTCAATTCATTTCAATTTTATTTATTTAGCACCAAATCACAACAACAGTTGTAAGGCACTTTATATTGGATTGCATTTGTATTCTAAGGTAAAGGACCCTACAATAATAGAGAGAAAACTGTATGAATGAATGTATTGAAGTCTCATTCATTCATTGTTGAAAAAAAAAAGACTGTAGTGTCAAAGCTTTTCATTTTTTACTTGGATGTTCCAAACAGGCAAAAATTCCATAAAAAGGGGTGGAACAGAGCTAACCTTAGATTGGTTGCCAGATGTTATGAATTTAAAAATAGTCAGACTTACTTGCACATTCTCTGCGGTTACCTTGTTCTCTTAAACTGTCTAATTGAATTGCACTGCATTCCCCACAGAGCACTCCAGGTTCGTCTGGGTCTTCACTTCATCACTTGACTTCTGTGCGACCTGCACTATACAGTTGCTTTCCACCTCTAACTCCCCCTGCTGAAGGAAATGTAGCTATGAAACATTTTTAGTTGGGAGCTAATGCTCTGATATCAATTAGGGAGTGAGGGGGCTTCCAAATGATATGGGAATTCAGAAATTAAGCGGTATTCCCCTTTAACCAAAGCTTTTGAAATGGTCCTCCCTGGTGTATTGGTTTCTGTGTCAAAATGTGAAATCTAATGAATCCAGTGCAATAAAATCCCCATACTACTTTCTCTTATCTTTAATTTGACGCCTGACTTTTGTGGCGACCGCTGTTGTACAATCACACTCTAATTTCCCCCCAAAGCAAAATTTGCCCAGTCTCATGACACGCAGGCACCCATGATTAACTGTGAGCAATTACTATTTGAATAGGGGGCCTTCCTTGTCTTCCCTCTTTGCCCCATAAAAGGCAGACTAGCTATTAATACAGAAACATGCTGGCGCCTTTGTGTGACCTGTCACTTTTAGTGGATTTCTCTATTCTGGAAACACCAGTCATCTTTAACTATCAGCATGAGTTGGAAGACATTCAGTTGCGAGAACATACACAGAATAACATCTGAGAACAAGCCTTATTCATACCGGAGACAACTGGAGAGAGGAGGGCGGGATTGATTGTCTCGCAAAACGCAGCTCATCAAACAATACCATTCACAAGTGGCAGCTCTGAGTGATAAATACAACAGCATCTCACTTCAACACTGGCATTTGTCATCATCTTGTAGCAGGATGTTTTCCTGGATCTTATATACTTTTGAAGAGGCAGAGAGGATAATTTGAAGTGTAATTACTTTTCTCATTGCTGTTGTAAGCATCACAGTCTTTTCCACTGTACAATGGCAGGCATTTACTAGAAGCTGTTAATGACAACAGGCTAAGAACAAGAGAGTGAAGTCTCAAAAGCATGACAATAAAATAACATGCAGACAAAAGCAAAACAGTTATTGTTGCTTCATCTAGGATAGCATTCAGGTACAAAGATTCTAATTATTAAGTTATATCTAATTAATAATTCAATAATAGTTTATTGATTCATGTTGGAACATAAGGCTATCTCTTGAAGGCAATGCAATTGTATACCAAATACTAATTTGATACTGAAATATTTAGAGATATATAACAACACTATATATGTGATGCTGAGACACAGAATCACATATGAAAGATGATTTCCAGAGAGCCATAACTCCCAGTGTACCTTTTATAATGCCAGGAAGCATTTCACTTCAATATTTTAAAAGTGCTTTACACATTTATTAGACCACCTGTGATAAAACAAGAAAAGACAAATATTTTAGAACTCTATCAAAAAGTTGTTTAAAACTAAAAATTATATTGTTATTTATTAGACAGGAAACAAACTGAATTCACCCAAATTTGAGTCAGACGTCAGCTTCTCTGAGACATCAGAAACCAATCAAGCATAAAATTCAACCACCAAAACAATTTTTTCTGTTTAAGAATACAAGTAAATAACTGTAATTTGGCATCTTAATCAAAAAATAATTGTGTGGATTAAAAAAAAATTTCAGCTTTTTTGTAAAACAGTAAATTTGAAAATCATGGATTACCACAATAATTATATTTTAGCATTAAAAATATTTCAGTTGAAGAGCTTGCACACACTGGTAGATTAACTATTACAGAAGTGTAAAAATGATTTTGGTAATTACCAATACTGCTAATTTAGCACAGCTGTAGCTGGTGGTGTAATAAATCTGTTAAGCACTGAATATGATGATAAGCTGATAAGTTAGATTTTGTGTCCCTCCATATTCCTCATGTGTGTCATGTTTAAGCATAAATAAGCAATCTTAGACAACTGACAAGAGTTTTAAAAGGTTTCTTGAACATCAAAGATGATTGAACAGAAGACTGGTTAGTGACTCGGGGGAATGAGTGGAGTGGGGTAGGGGTATCTGTTTGAAAGGAGACACAGATTTAACAGTGGCGAACAGAAAATAATCTAATGAATGTGGCAAGAAAAACATGGTAGCTTACTTAAGGTTGGTTTGGATGGTTTGGAGGGACTGATGTCAGGCAGGCGAGGTCCCAGTGGTGGTGTGGATTATTTAGTGAAGAGTGGGCAGGCAGGTAAGTTTCTGTTTTTCAGGTTTCTTGACTAGCAGTTAGTTTCAGGAATTCCGACTCAGCTGGGCTCAGGAGACTCCTCGAGGAAATGTGGGTTATGGCGCAGATGGCGCTTCAGTCGGGTAACTAGAAATCAAAAGAGAACAGCAGTTAGTGAGCAGAAATATAAAGCATGAACATGGAAGGCCTATTTACTACCATATTGGTGACAATAATCTGGCAGAGAACAGGAGCACCAGCCAGTTATTAAATATCCACGGGTGATTAGACAATGCAATCCAGGTGTGGAAGGGAAGACCCGCAGCAAGCAGGTGGAGGCTGTGAAGGAGCACCAGCCCACATCTCCACCGGAGAAAAAAGAGTGATAGCGAGAGATTGGACGAATATGACTTTTTTCACACATTTATTATTTATTCTCTGATATTATCTTTTAAACTGGTTTTATAATAGTGCCACAGTTTTTAGCCATAGGTGTATGAATTCCATTGCAATAATGTTAAAATGCTAAAGCAAATAGCACCCAGTAGCAGGAACAAACATATCAGAATGCGGACCAGCTACAAAACATTACTTCTCTAAGATATTAAAATGACCAGAACCCCAAACCCTGTCCCTATGGGCCCCTTATGTCATTGGCTCCCAGGGCTCAGATATGGCCATGCATTAAAGTACTATTAAGTACCAAACATGAGGATGGCACCTCTGGGCCTTGGTCTGAAATCTTTTGTGGTCCCACACACTAATGATGATTTTAGACTTTTGCCTTGGGACCCAGAATCATCAACAGCATTTTAATTAATGTCAGAACCATGAATCCAAAATACTAATTTAGACTTCATACCCTGCTTTAGGATGACCAGGAATTACAGGAGCACTTTTTTTTTTAATGCTGCCTGCTGTTTAAAACACCCATTGGCAACATTATATGCGGACAACTGATCAAAATTGAGGATGTCAATTAAATTCTATACCAACATTTAGCAAGAGAAATTGTACGTCACACTGAATGGGTATCTGAAAGTGAAATTTGTGTTGTGCTTTAAGGGATTTCAGTGTAAATGCACTTAGAGCCACATTGTGATTCACAATATTATACCATAATACAATAAATTATACACAGACACCATACTAATTTAAATAAATTTGCTTTAAATTTGGACAGCAACAGCGTGTTTTGGGTTTCGGCTGCACACTTATATTACCTTTAATATGAAATGACACGATCATTATGAGGATAAAGTGCACACTGTCAGCTCTAATTTTGTGGACGTTTTCCCACAGCATTGAAGCGCTCTTCTACATTCTTAAAGCACATTTTGTATCATTCTTTCAACAGATTTTGTACCCTCTATCTGCATCTCATGAATACTTTATTGATTTTGTCATTATTCATCATGAAAGTAAACCGTTTCCTCAAGGGCTGGTAAATTGCTTTAAATTGCCAAAACTGCAAATGAGAAGAAATAAGTATGTGCTGTTTAAAAACATTAAATCAAAATATTGTTTCAGAATTATATTTTCTTATAGATACATGGAGTAAATGAGATAATTCTCATAGAGCTCCTTTGAGCCCTGGGCTATTGTTTAACAGTTCTTCCTATAACAAAATAAGTCCCCCAATACAGTTAATAACTGAGGTCAAAAAGAACGGCCTTGCACTCCATGTATGAGACACACTGAGAATTTATGGCCATTGCTTTCCTTTTGCTTATTATCAGTCTGATAATTTCATCTCTATCTAATCAAAATTGTAAACAACAGCCATGAAACGAGTTCTAAACATTTTTAACTGTAACTCGTTCAATCTCACTGAAAGCAAGAGAAGCAGAACACAAGAAAGCCTACATCCATTTCATAGTATTTACACATGGCATCTTCACCTTCAAAGAAGTGATTAATGTGTTAAGTGATTTGGGTTTAGTTGGTGTCACTTATGAAGAGTTCTTGCAAGCAGTGGGCAAGAAAGAGAGAAACATGACATAAATCTGCCTGCACTGGGAAAAAAACCCCACAGGAAATACCACTTTCTGAGAGGGTAATAGTATTTGTGAAATTACACATATATTCAAGAGTTAAATTAAATGATCATTTGATTATTTTGAGTTGCTTTGCATATTCACCCCCACCTTGGGGGTTACTACAGGATCTCTTTCCTTAATTCAGCTGTGATTACAAAGTACTTTGAAATGACTCTTCCAAAAAACCCCAGAAACTTCTGTGGTGATATAATGCCTTTCAAAGAAAAGCAATATTAGATTTTAGACTCATAAATATGCCATTCAGTGATTAATAATTAATCACAGAAAAGAGTTTTAACATATTTAGTGGTGGCAAGGCCTCAGTTGGTTTGAGTGAGTTTTAGATAGTGACTTCTTAAGGTTGACCTATTGACAGTGTCTTTCAGTTTGGGAAATGGGCTAAAAAAAGAGAAGCTGCTTGACAGCCTGATGAAAAGACGACAAAGACGCCTCTCTCTGGGTGTCTTTTCAAAGTCTGCTGCTCTCTCTCCAGCGTTAAACTCCTCTATCTCTATCTGCCTCTTTCCCTCACCCCATGTGTTTTTCTGTCTCCCCTGGCTCTCCTAATAAATATCTTTTCTCCAAACGTAACCCCTTCAAACTCTTCCTTTTTGTTTCAGTACATTCGTCTGTTCTCCTTATATGTCTTTGTCCTCCCTTCCTATCCTCACTCTGGCTTTTTAAAGTGTCACACTCCCTCGGGGGCCCTATCCATGTCATTACTCCAGTCCTGGATTCAAAATGTCATTAAAGTCATTGCTTTAGTCAGAATTCATTTCAATTAGACCCAGTCACTCTGGGACTCCCAATCCCTGCCTCCTCTTCTTTTTTGTCTTCTTGTCCTTTTCCTTCCTTTATTTTCAGCCACAAAAGACAAGAAGGTGACACTGATGACCCCAAATTATAATATGCTTCAGTTTACATAAGGTAGGCTACTCTATATCAATGCATAGTCTTTCATTGAGCCTCACAATGTTAGGCAGTCCATTTAAAAAACATTTTAAAAGGTCAAAATTGTGTTCAAAACCCTATGAATATGTGTAAAAATAAAATTTTGTTGTTGCTGTTATTTACTTAGATTTTTTTAGAAGGAAAAAAGCATAATATTAATGAACTACTGCCAGTGTTTTAAGACCCATTAATAATAATATTAGTAATATTTTTAATAATAAAAGTTAATATTTTTTACTTTCCACAAATTTTTTTTAAACGTTATTATTATTATTATTATTTCTTTCTTTTTTTGGTAAACCATGATCATTTCACTACATATACATCACAACCAAAACTCTGAAGTGGCATCCACACAGGAGGAGAGCAGCAGTGTTGTGATTAGAGATCACAGGATGTCACATATGACAGCGTGGTAAATACAACAGAAGGTTGCCTACACCACCAGATGTTGACTAGTGACCAACAGCCATCTACAAAGTGATGCACAACAACAGAATCAATTTACATGTGGATGGGACTTCAGGTTAACAAGAAGTTTCAAAATAAAACCCAGTTACAAGCTTCAGTTCAGTTCATTTACAGGAGAAAAAAGAAAAGAAATCCACTCTTGGTTTTCGAGTTCAAATCTAGGTTTTCCAATTCCCACAAACAAACAAAACAAGGAAGTGCATTCCCAACTTCCAACAGCGTATGTCAGCTTTGCTGTCAACAATTCAAAACAATTTAAATCCAGCGAGTTTGACCAGCTGGAGGACTTACATTTGTCCAGTCCTGGGTCATTCCTGTCAACAAATCCCAGCAGTTCCTCACCGATGGGTCCCATCGCGAGACTAGGCTACCCATGAGCCACTGAGCAAGGAGCTTAAAATTGCCGTGAATATGGCCGAGATCACATGGATAACTTGCGTCTTTCATCAATGCTCGACTGTCTTGCTTCAGTGCTCAACTTTACTACACTGAGCCCTGGCCCATAAGTAAAGTAGTATAGTCTGGGTTGAACACTGCAGCGCCAAATCTGTGGCATCCTATTGGTTGACAACCGGAGGGCGTGAAGGTAAGTTTAAGAAAAACAAACAGGGGTGGCCATAATTTAAGGGACAGCCATCCGGTTGTCATAACTTCTCCAAACATACTTAGTCATTGTGGCCAGATAGCTCAATCTCTGTCTCGTCTGACTATAAAATTTTCTCTAGAAGGCACTTGGCTTGTCCATGTGGGCAGCTGCAAATTTCAGATGAGCTTGAATGTGTCGATTTTGGTGCAGGGGCTTCATTCTTAGTCAGCACCCACTCAGTCCAAAAAACTCACTTCACTGTGGACAGTGACACTGGTGTTCTTAAGCGTTGGTGGTTCCTGGGTTTTCCCTGAACATCCAATTTCATCTCATCTGAGGGCGACAGTTTGGGTCTTCTTCCAGACCTTGGCAAAGTGGTGACACATCCAAACAACTTATAATTAATTGTACCACCACCATGCTTGACAGTTGATACAATGTTCTTAGGCTTGAAAGCTTCACCTTTACAAAACAATGGCTTAATCTGTGTCTCATCAGAATCAGAATCAATTTATTGTCATTATATGTCAAACATAAAACGAAATGGTGTTCCAGAACACCCATCCAAGAAAAGACAAACAAATCAAGCAAACATGGGAGATTAGTGCCTGGAGCCTTGCTGCCATCAGAGGCACTGTCGTTTAAAAAGATGGAAACAATAGCAAACACAATGGGGTAGGTGAGGGGGAAAAAAAGCATCTCATACTTTGCCCCGTAACAGGGCACAATATGAGGTTGGAAAAACGTCTTCATAGCATAGTGTGAGCAAATATACTGCATGGGAAAACACTAGTGTGGCTTTCCCATGCAGTGGCTTTGCCGACAGCCTTACAGTCTCATCTTACCATGAATCTGTTCTCCAGGCATTTGGCTTGTCCAACTGAGCAACTTGTACTTGGGTACAGCTATTTGAACTCATGACCTTGGAATCTGCAGTTGTTTAGAAATGGCTCCAAAAGACTTTCCTAACTTATGCAAATTTATAGTTCTCATTTTAAGCTGTTCACTGAGTTCTGTGATTATTGGTCAATCCAATGAATGCTATCAAACATTATTTTTTTTTTTTTAATGCTGGCAAAGAGAAACTAATTACTGTTTTTTTTCCAGGATGTCAAACTGATTTTAGTTCATTGGCAACATTAGGGATGTGCACAATTACTCGACTAGACGACTAATCATCGCTATTGTTACTAGTCGGTACCAGACGTACTAGTCAGTTAGCCTAATTATTAAGGTTTTAAGTAACCCAGTGCTGGTAAATGTTTGTCCTAAATGTTAGGCAGCCATCTGCCACCAGATGGAGCTGCAGCCCTTAAATTGTTAGAGAAAAATGCCATGACAACCTGAAGCACACCTCCCGAGAAACACCCTTCCTTCCCTGCATTTCCAGCTACTTCCTCCAAGTTTGTGCAAAGAAGCGAAAAAACTAGTGGGACATGTGCTTGCGCCTTAAAGAAAAACAAACCAAAAAAAACCCCGAAAGGCAATTAACACACGCAATGCACCTGCACAGGTATAAACGCGAGGAACAACATCAGCCATTTATGTAGGTTATGTCTTAGCAGCTGAAGACTGACTCAGGGGTATGCTGGAGGCTGGGTGAGAGGGAGTATAAGTGGGATTTATTATAGAACAATGTGATTGTTTTCAAATGCCTTTGTTTAGACAGCTTTTGACATTATCCATTAAACAGGCATAAAAAATTTGATATCTGAGTGTTTCTTAGTTTTAGAATAGTCAGTCTATTTTTTCCTTGTTTAGTTGACCAAGAAATTAGTTGCCAGGAACATCCCTAGGCAACATACAGCCTAGTTATACCTCAAATAAAACTTAATATATAAAGGTTTTCCCTTTATGTGTAAAAGAGTACAAGTACATTTTGAACATGTTTACTGGGCCGTAGCCGACATTAAAAAAAAAAAAAAAAAAGATGATACCCTTATGTTAAACAGTAGATGTTTAAAATTATATCAAATGCTAATATTCAAGTACAAATCAATAGAATTGGTCCTTTTGTACATTAACCTTACATTTAAAGGTCAAAGCATTACATTGGCATCCATGAAACCAACCCACTAAACCCTTGCCTACATTTGGAAATGTTTGGACCGTTGGCAGGGCTGTTCAGGCCCCGTACTTTAGTTTTTTTAGTTTTGTTTTGGTTCAATAGTTTGATGTTGAACCAGCCATTCTGTCTTGCTTTGAAAAATTTATTTTTGACCATTCAAATATAAAGAAAATACAATGCTGCTTTCTGCCATAGACTATGGTATAATGATGCATCAGTGTTTGTAGTAGCAGCGTACTTTTTTTCTAACACAGGCTTTGTAGAGATTGAATGTTTGCAAATAATCAACAAAACTTACGCCACCTGTAGGAACTGTTTTAATTTTACCTCCATTGCTGCAACCATAGGCTAATAAATTGAAGTAGGGCTGTTCTGAAACTTTTCCAGAAGTGTATCCTAATGGTAATATGCTCCTTAAGGTTCACTAGAAGAAAGCCAGCACATCATCCTACCCAAATACTGGTAGAACCATCTTGTGTGTGAAATAAGAAACTGAGCAATTTAAAAGGAACAAATAAGACTATTTACTGCCACTTGAGCCTCCAATTAAAGCTTGTGGCTCACTAGACATGAACTGAGTAATGGTATAAGCTCTGTGAGGTGCCACTTGCATGCTAACAATGACTGTGCCAACATGCCAAACCTCTTCAAGTGTAATATTTATACTAGGGCTGACTGGTTTATGAAAAATGCAGCACAGATTCATAAACTGTCTACAAAAGCTATTACAGTTCACCATGTATGGCATAGTGGTCCCATGGAAAAATTAGGGGACTGCTAAAGTCTGGAGGATAAATGATCTTTTGCAGTGAGATATCTATTGCTGAATTAAAAGTACTCATATTATAAGGTACATAAATGTATTACAAACAATAGTTCTGTCAGTATCTTCATTATGTAAACATAATCAGGATATTGTACTAAAACCCAACAAAAACAGTCGAGGGGGTTCCCCAGGCTATGGAAACAGAACAAAACAAAAAACACAGGGAGCCAGAACATAGAGCTGCAGCACATGGCTGGACAAACAACCTGCAACAGGATGTTGGAAAGAAGCAGACCGGAGACAGTTCAGGAAAACATAAGTGCGGCAAAACAGTTCAGGGGGCTACCCAGGCCAAGGAGCCAGACCCAGGCGCTGAGGACCACCATGGAAGTGAAACTGACTAAGGGACCAGCTGGATTGCCAGTCGCAGGGATGAACCAGTTCTGGGGGCAAGCCACAAGGCCAGCGGTGAAGACGAAGCAGTTCTGGGGGCCGGCCGTGAGGCCAACAGCAGAGATGAATGATCTCTGACAGCCAGCCGCATGGCCAGAGGCAGAAACAAAGCAGACAGGCATCTGCAGCAGCTGAGGCGTTTTTTAATAATGCCGTCCATAGCAGATAATCCAACTGATATTGTCTTTGTGTCCGTGGTCTCCTGGATGGGGGGAAAATCCTGTTCAGAAATATTAGTTCCTTTCCAAACCGCACCGTGATAGCATCCGCTGGGTCATTGACAGATCGCATCCCACTGTTATGCGTTGGCTGCATGGCTGCCAGGGTAGGACCCAAATGCAGGACGCGCGGAACAGAACTGAAGATGTGTCATCGAAACTGACACATTTGCATATGTGTACTTTGCATTACTGTAATTGCACCTATACTGCTGCAGGAAGCTCGTGAATCAGCTTTTTTGTTCTCTCTCCCACACACAAACATCCGGAGCAGAGAGAAACAGCAGCAGCTCAGAAATACGGAGCAGAGAAGCAAAAGAATAAAACAAACAAAAAACAATGTCTAGAAGACAGTCCTCCTGAGTGACTGGGTCATGGTCCTGGACCTTTTGCCCAGTGTTTTTTGTTTTTGTAGATGAAGTCTGTTGTTTAAGTTCTCTTGTTTTGCTTCTAAGTTTGCTTACAGTTTAGGTTCTTAGGATGTAACAGTTTTCTGTTATAGTTATTTAGTTCCTAATTCCCTTGTTCTTGTCTTCCCTGTGTTTGTGTGTTCCAGTGTCTATCTTATCCCTCCTGTGTCTAGTCTTCAGTGTTTGTGTTTCTAGTGTCTGTGTCTTCCCCATTTAGTTATATGTTTAGATTCTCTCTGTGTGCCAGCCTCCCTATATGTCAAGTCTGCAATGTGTCATGTTTGGTCACTTCCTGTTTTGACACTCCGTTGTCCCATGTGCTTTGTGTTTAGTTTTGCTTCCTGTGTCTCATTAGTGTATTCTGTTCACCTGTGCTCCTCACCTGTTGCATGTTCCGCTATTAACCTTCTGTGTATTTATTGTCTCAGTCTTCCCCTTGTCTCTTGCTGCTATCTATGTGGCTATGCTCTTTTCCTGTGCTCACCGTGTCCCTCGTGTCTCCTGGTTAGTTTTTTCCCAGTTTAGGTCTCCGTGTTTATTTGGTTCATGTTTTCAGCTACAATAAAGGCTCGCTGTAAATTTATGACTGCCTGCTCCTGAATCCCGCATTTGGGTCCTCACCTCCACACACGCCGCACAGTCAGATCCATGCATCATGACAGATTAAGCCACTGCTGAGGTATATAGATGCCTTCCAGACTGAAAAAGCAGCTGAAGGAGAAACCTCTGGTGAAGAAAGGTAATTTAAGAGCGGCTGAATTTCTGGACGAATGACACTACATGTCTATGTGGAGAGAGCTTAGCTTTGTTTTTACTTTATACGCTCTGTATGTTGTAAATGTATGTGTAAATGGGGTGGTGACTTTTAGCCTTCTAAGTCAATAAGTACGCATGGCGAAATACAGCACATACATTTTATGTGTAAGCTGCCAAGTTGTGATATGTATATGTCTGCACAGTGTACCATAACATCTTTGTAATATCTAGGTTGTGTGACCAGCTGAAAATATTTCTCCACTACTTTAAGATGTGATTAGGAGCAGCCATCCTCAAGTGGGAGACCTGAGAGAGAGAGAGAGAAGTCATGAGGATGCTGGAGGCTCTGGTGGTTCTCTCACCACATGAGCCAAGATGGACTGAGACACAGCCTGATGTGGGAGTTCCTCAACTACTGAGGCTCAACCCAAAAAGGATACCTGGTGTCCAAACAGGGTTATTATAGTTAATGAAAACAAACAAAATAACAAACTGAAATTGAAATAACATATTCGTTAACTGAAATAAATAAAAAATTATAGAAAAGGAAAAAAAACGATAACTAACTAAAACCGTATCGTGAGTTTACAAAACTAACTAAAACTAACTGAAATTATAGATCAACTGACCTTCCTTTTCTTATTTGTCATTTTATTTAGCCTTGCGGATTGATATGAAATCATTTTTTCTGCTCTCTGAGTTTAAACTCGGAGCACTATCGGGCAACTGCGTGCGTGCGTGTGCGCGTGCTCACTGCGCTGGTCTGAAAAGTAATGGCAGGGGTCTGCAGAGAACGCGGCAGAGTCCCATATGCAGTTTCTTTCAGTGCGATAGCACAGATGGAGGCGAGTGTCTTGTTGTGGATGATAAACACATGTGCGGAATACTTCTCAGTCAGGAAAAAACCACCAACATCAAAGTCCGCCTGAAAAGCGCACAACTGCTACAGAAACCGCTCTGATCCTACGACGTAACCTGACGTGCGCCTCTGGAGAAACGTGACTACTCATCGGGACCTTGTGTTTCCGGCTGCGTTACCAGTCAGATAATAACAATCAGGAATAATAATCAAAGCATCAATATAAGGACTCACAAATGTCAGCAAATTCCTGGAGGGAGACTGCTGAAACTATTGGAATGGATGTGAGGGAATGAAGTAAGAGCGAGGACCAAAAAAAGTCCCAGCTGGCACCGCATATAAAACACCAGCACGACCACAAGGTAACACACACAATCTAGCTACACATGCATAAATGCGGACATGAGGTCGGCCACTTATGTAGGTTGTGTACAGAGGTCGCAAAGACCCTGCAAGTCTAATTAGCGAGCATCTAACCATGATCTCCACAGATCTCCGTCCGTAGGCCCACCAGTGACAGAATACAATAAGTACATGGGAGGACTTGACACCTTAGACCAGATGATAACAACAACTTCAGTCCACAGGAAAACTAATTAACATAGCTGTGGCAAACTTCTTTATTATTCACAAAGAACAGTGTGATTTCATGCAGCGGAGGCCAATGACACATCAGTTTTCACAGAGGAGCTTGCTGGATACCTCACGGGAATTCCTTTGAAACATGAGCCCCAGAAGACCCCAGGAGATGAACGCCTCACTGTCCCCACCAGAAGCAGTAGCCAGACAAAAGGACAGATCAAGCAAGGGGTGACACCGCTGCAAAGTTTCTGCAAAGTTTGTCACAGGAGCACTGCATGGAAGTGTGAGACACGAGATGTGGGCCTCTGTCTACAGCCAGACAGGAACTGTCACTGGCAGTACGATCAAGAGTACAGAAATGTAAAGGGACTGTGTCCCAAATTAAGTTAAAAAAAAGGGGGGGGAATTGTATTTTCAATATCTGACAGTTATTTGCAAAGTGTTGCAAAAAAGGGGCAAAAGCATTCACAGGACATTTTCAGGCCTTTTATAGTACAAATAAGCAAAAAAACAAAAAAGTCCAGGCAGACACGTTGAGTCGGGTATTAAAGGGTTAACAGAGCTTTATTTTTGTCAACGTCCAAAATCTCAAACACAAAATCTCAAATCCAAGGAGAGACAATAAACTGTAATGCAAAAGCCTTGAAAACAAAAGGGGAACCACACATACAGCCTCAGGGGAAAACTGAAAGATCGCACAACAATGAACAGAAGAAAAGTGAGGGTTTAAGTACACACAAGGTATTCGGGGAGAGTGGAGACAGCAGTGAAGAACAGGTGAACCAAATAAGACTAATAACACAAAGGAAGCAAAGCTGAACACAAGGGACAGGGGACTTTCAAAATAAAACAAGAAGTGACCAACCCAGACACAAATGCAGACTCACACAGCATGAGGAATAAAACATACAAAAGACAAGGCACAATGGCACTGGAACACAGAGAGGCGGGGAAGACAAGGAGAACAAAGGAAGACCAGAACAGAATAGAGTAACGTTAACTAAACGCAGAATTCAGAAAATTGTAACAAACTATGAATCTACCTGAAAGCAAACTGAGAAACAGCAGAGCAACAACAAAAAACAGAACCTCACAGAGAAACAAAAAAACACTGGGAAACGGTCCAGGACCGTGACACTGTTATATCTAGAGTGGCACAACAGTTCGTTTTCAAAATTTTATAACTGCTCCTATGCCTAAATAAAAAGCAGACAAAAACGCACACTTTATAAATTCAACAGTCATTTAAATTAAGAATTATTTCCCAGTTGTTTTTAAATAGAAAAGGCTGAATGCCAGAAAATAAATAAAATAAACATATTGATGTAAAAAGGATGGAACAGCATTATTTGTTTTGTTCCACAATGTCAATTTTTTTTTAAATTAGGAAAATCAAATTTATTTATTTCCAACTGTGTGTGGGTGTGCAGCAGTTTAATTGTGTTCCTCTGTGAATTGTGTGTGTGTGTGTGTGTGTGTGTGTGTGTGTGTTGAGGCAGCAGTTAAGAAGCTCAGCAGTGTTCTGTTTTGTCTTGATATCAGCAATAACCTCCCATTAGTCATTTCTATTGCTGGGCTCCAGTGTGAGAGCAGTGACACCAGCAGAGGGAGTGGGAAAGAAAAGGTGAGAGATACTGTAGAAGAGGGCAAGAGGGAGGTGGGGAAAGAGAGGGCAGTGGAGGGGGTGATATCAGTGAGAGGAAGGTATTTGAAATACATGGGGAAAAGAGAGATAAGTGATGAGAAGGGTGACAGTGGAAAGAGGGGGAGATGACCAGAGATGAAAGGAAGGGAGAAAGAAAGGAAATAGGAAAGATACCATGAACCGAAAAACATGCTTAAAAAAAGGGCAGAAGAAAGGAAGAGAGTGAAACAGCAGGGATGGAACGAGAAGTGATGGAGCAGCAGAGGAAGAGGTAAGCAGGAGAGAGTGGTGTGATGTACAGTAGTAGATGTAGAGAAAAATCAGGCACCAAGAGGGGGCTTGCTGCGTCACAGTTTGAAATGACAAAAAAGCATCAGTTTCCCCCTTCCTCAATCCACCCTTCTTTGTGTGCACCCTCCCTTCCCACCTCCTTTTTATTCCTCATCATAATCATCCTTATTATCTCTTTATCCTTGAGCCTTACCTGTTATTATGTCCATGACCTCAACAAATCATGCACAGTACCTACCTAAGTGCACTACTGACAAAGACACCACACACTTAACTTGGTTAAGTTAAGGAGCCATAATGACATGTTTCTTTAATTTACAATAGCAGTGTTTCTTATTGTGGGGCAAAAACAAAACTTCATCTTAAATGGTTCACTGGAGGCCTATTGGATGTTAACCCTCTAAGGCCTAATAACTATTTTATGGCTTAATTAATGGGAGGCAATTGTGTAGGTATTTATTCACAGAGAGAGATTATGGAGCATATTGCATACATTACATTAAGAAATAGCATCTAGTAACAGTAATAATTGTTAATAATTACCTTTGATATTATAACTTTAATACTTTTTAAAGTATGTCCTGTTTGGCAGCTTCTGCAATCAGAATTACAATTTTATATGTTGACAATACACATCACACTTGTACGAATCATATTTTCTAAGTTTTTTGACAATTTGTGACCAATAAATCATTAAGTTGACCTTGAAGACCTTGGTGGATGCAAAGCAAATTTTAATGGATTGTTAGCATGACCCCACTCTACACCTCTACAGAGTCTTTATCAGATTTCATTCAAAAGACAGAATGACAAGCATGCATGCAAACGCTACCAAAAACATGACCTTCTTGGTGGAGGTAATAATTTTACGCACCGCTTAGTAAAAAAAAAAAAGAGTGCCCGGTAACTGAAATCATCTGTTTCAAGAACTAGTGTAAACTAGTGTGGCTGTGGCTCAGGAAGCAGGAGACTTAGGACCATGTACTTTTTGGTCATTCATTTTTTTGTTTTCTAAATTGATATTAAAAAACAAAGAACTGTTTTTTTTTCTTATTTCATACTCCAAATCCATATAATGTAAAATGAATCATTTTTCCCCCTTTCGAAATCAAAACATAAATTCGTAAAGAAAAGGAAACCGAAAAATGGTCAGTCTTTTTTTTTTTCTTAAACTGTTAGTTTAACACCATCGTCAAGGCAGCTCAAGGCGGGTAAATACAAAGCGCTCACTTTTATTTGACGTTCGCTCTTGTCAGTGTACGATTTTCAGAGCTGTTAGGATGGCTTTAGAACCACATTCTGAAGAAACTGTAGACATGGCACGAATGGGACTGTCTTCTACAGCAATCCCTGCGGTTATAGGTGTCAAAAGCCTAAGAGACGAGCTTTTGCTGTTCAAAAAAACAATGTACTGCTCCATCTAGCAATAACTTTATAGCGGTTAATGGGAAAGATGGGCATTTTTCTGTTTCCGATTCTTTGCAAATGTACATTTTGATTTCAAAAGGGTAAAAAGAAATATAATTTGTTTTACATTATATGGATTTGGAGTATGGAATGAAAATTTAAAACGCGATCCATTCTTCCGTTTTTCAATATCCTTTTTGAAAATGAAAAACGAATGACCAAAAAGTATACCGACCCATTTACACAAGAACATTTTCAGTGGAAACTGTGTGGTTTTGCTGTCTTCGTTTTCGAAAAGTAGCGTGTTCAGACGGAAATGTTTCAGGAACGATCTCTGTTTACACGGAAACGCAAGACACTGAAAACGCTGCAGTTCCCATTGCCAGGCCACATAGGATCCGCAACTATAGTGCGCATGTGCCAGTGCACTTGTTTTCAAAAAGTAGTGTTTTCACCAATTTACACAGAAATGCTCCACTCTGGAGCCCGTTTTCAAAAAGTATCATTCTCATGCTGTTCTTGTGCAAACGGGAGGCCGAAACATACCAAAACTTTGCTGTTTTCATCTGAAAACGTTCTTGTGTAAACGGGGCCCCAGGCTCAGGAGGCTTTTCTACCAATCAATAGCTAACATTCAACAGCTAATCCGCCTGCATGTGAAAGAGGATTCTCATAAAGAAACACCAATAATCACAGTGGAGGTAATCCTCATTCAGTTGATCCAAAAGGTTTTATTTGGCACTTTCTCAAAAGGCCTGGCCAAGAAAGAGGAAAAAAAAGAATGTGAGGGGGCAGGGGGTAAGAGCTGTGAATGCTGTGACACCCCTAATAAGAACTGTGGCAGAGGTAAAGATAAAATAGTTTCACCTGAAAGAGATGGCAAGAAAAAAGAAAAATTGGATTACAGCACACCAAAAAGGCAGAGGATGAGGAAAATGTAGCACTGTGGAGATGAAGACATACAATACTCCTAAATGAGGTATTCCACAGATTAGCACTACATCATCCAGAACATACCATTTGACTTTAGTCTTTGAACTTGAATGGGTAAAACAATGTAGTCCGTATGAGATAGTTTCACAAATCCTCTGGATTTGTCAAAGCATCCTCTGCAAACTGAACTCGAGATCTCTGACATGTACAAAGCCACAAATACAGCCATGTCCACAGTATTTGGACAATGACACAACTTTTTGATTTTGCCTCTATACACCATCATAGTGAAATCAAACAATCAAAATATTATGGAAGTATACACTTTCAGCTTTAGTTCAAGGGAATTACCAAAAATATTGCACAAACTGTTCAGGAATTGCAGTCGTTTTCATACATAGGCCTCCATTTTCAGAGCCTAATATTTTTCAGGGTTAACACTTCCTAAAACAATATAGGCTGCTATTTCTTTTCACAGCACAGGTGGCCCTTTAGTTTTGTTTTACAGCATCTAATCACAAGTGCACCACACTGTCAAAGCAGAACTACCCATTCTTGGACTTTTAAGATTTTACTCATATAACGTTCTTTCCTTTAAAAGCAGAGAGGCATTTAATAGGAGGGATTAAGTAAGGTAGGGTGAATAAGTTCAGCACAAAACGTTAATCTGACCACCTGAGATAATTCAGAACAGGCATTTAATAGAGGTATTTAATGTTTAGGGGGTGATTATTAATGGTGTGGTTTTTATGAGAAGATGCACAGCAAGCAGTTCTTCCAGGGGTGATAAGAAATGCTTAACATATTCAGTTTGATGTGTAATTCACAAGTTATGTCCAAGTTTGCCATTTTTGCAATAGTAAATAATCTGTCCAGACACTCTGGCACCAGATAGAAAATTATGGACGGACTTGCATGAAAATTTTGCCAGTAACTGGAACCAGAAGGCCCATCCCAGCTGACATAGGGTCGCCAGCCTGTTGCAGGGCCAACGCAGAGAGACAGACAACCATTCACACTCACATTCACACTTATGGGCAATTTACAGTGACAATCTCTGGGGGTAATTTGAGTGAAAACACCAATGCAATGCTGGACAGTGTATAAGAAAGTCTTCTGATGAGTTGTGAGATTCAGATGAGAAGCGCATCAACACATTAACAAATATCTGTAGTAGTGAAATATGCGTAGAAACAATAGCAGTGTGTACAAAAACAATGAGAAAGGCTAATGTGGGTGGGGAAATGTGTTAATTGTGGTGAGAATGACTGTTCTGGTGTGAGAATTGTTCTCCCAAGTCTTGATCAACAGGCAAACAGATATAACCATTCTAAATGATGCATCGAAAACTATTTAACATGTTTTTCCAAAAAGTACTTTTTTGGACTCTGAAATATAGGGTTAGGATTTGTGGTTGGGGTGGTCACCAGGGTTGCATTTCCAAGTGTTCTTGTACCAACATGTCCTCCAAACCAAACGTAAGTGTCCGTCGTTTCTGCAGGCCCCTGAAATACGGCCTATATGCGCGTTTCCAAAATGAGCGCTCCTACCTGTGGCTTCGCGTGTCATGCGGTCATGTCCGTGGGTAATGTTGCTGTAGGTCAGGCGGTAGAACAGTAATTTATTAATCGATAGATTGATGGTTAAATCCCAGGCTGTTCCAGTCGCCATGCCGAAGTATCCCAAGGGCAAAATACTGAAGTGCTCTTATGAATAAGGAATGTTGTGTGAAGCACTTTAAGCGCTCAAGTAAAGTGTTATATAAAGAATAGTTTATTTAATTATTGTTTTAACTTTTCGGGTTGCATCTAATGCTGTTTAGTCTGCGTAAACTTCAGAAATCTGAGGAAATACATATTTACATATTTTTTCAGGATTAGCCACAGAAAACGGAACAGGTTATTCACACCCACTTTCATCTACGACCGCTAGAGGTCGCTTTGTTTCATTCTAAAATGTAGATATTTGTTGTAAAACATGCCTGCAGAGATGACCAATATCTACGCTTTTTCAAGGAGGACAGGCTCTCTGGTAATGGAGTGTCCTTGTCTTGGTAGATCCTGAAGTCTTAACACGAGGACAACAAATGGAAACAGGTGCGAAGACTCTCCTGCATGTTTCCAAGAGGAGTGTTGGTGAATTCAGCCTGTATTCGTCCACCATCAACCTTTAGAGAGATTTCTCCACTCCAGTACATCCTTACTGTATCAGCACTGCATGTTGATACAGTAAGGATGCAATGGGACAATTAGCTTTCACTTCTTATCAAGATACATTCTTAGCCTTCACTTCCCCCAGATGTTGTTGAAGATTTTGTTAGACTAAAAAATAAATGACTGCCAGGTCTAAACAGAAGCACATTAGCTTGACCAGGAACTATAACCGATACTACAGAGGATACAGTGATTAGAAGCAGGCTGTTTCTTATAGTGTGCCAATAAACACTAATCATTTGCGATAACAGCACACATTAATTACCAAAATTCATTTTTGTTTAAGATGTCTGATCCTTTCAGTCGAAACATACTATTAGTTGCTTACAGGATGACCAGAAAGACTGACTCTGGCAGATTTTTTTTTTTTGATTATGATTATACTGAATTACAAAGATAAGACTTTCTGTATTGGCTCCAAACTGCCTTTTCTCTTTTTTCAGTCATCCCAAAGGTTTTTACAAGCTGGACTTGAGTACGGAATTACGTGGTGCAGCGTATTATGGAATCTAATGAAGTTTTCCTGAGGACTTAGCCTGGATTACACTTGAGCTTATATTGATCTTTTTGCCTCTTAAGATAATGCCATTTTTATTTTAAATTCAATTTTTCTCATTTCAAGACTTTCTTACTTTTGTGACTTATTTCGAAAATAGTTATTTTTATGTTGTGAATCAAAATCAGTTAAATTACCATATAAATGACCAAAAGTGTCAATGTTTAGATGAGAGGGTGGAGTGCTCAGTTATCAAATAACATCAGAAAGCTTGGTTAGTGTTGAAGTGTTAGAACAAGTGACCCCACATAAAGCCATATTATTTGTGGGCTTTGCTGACACAGGTATGCCTAGACGTCTCCCCCACCCATCGCAGTGTCCCTCAGTTCCACCCATCCCTCGTCACGCCCAGTTTCAAAACTCCAAGATGGCAACAGCACCATGGGTGATGTCATGGTGACTATATTTGTCTTTTATAAATAATTTTGAGGCGCTGTCATAATGTAATACAGCCCCGAGGTCTGCATTTTGAGGGTCTGTAAGGCCTAAGGCATCAGTGGTGATAATCCTACCCTAGCAATGTTGTAACCAGAAAAAAAATTCAACCCAACGTATGCGCAGGGGGAGGTGTAGCAACATTAGCATTAGTTACTTAACATTAGCTTGTTAATGTTAAACGCTAGATGCTGTCCCCTCTTGCTAATTGAGTGAATTAGATTTCTGCCTCGGGTCTTTGCGGGTAACCAGAAATCACATCTGCAGTCTATGCAGTAATCCGGTAACCAACCGCTGGGTAGATCCCTGCATAGTTCCAAACCGTACTAAAAATCTTATTTCACAACAAACGCATATTACTTTTTTGGGGGAAAAATCTAAATTGTTTGCTATGCATGTGATTTAGAATGATCATTTTGGATAACAACTTTTTAAAAGTACATGTTCTTATATGTTAGAGTTAGGGTCAATGATGAATTATACTTTAGAGAGTTAAAAAAGCTTTAACAGAGAGGTATCCTCTCTCCAGTTACTATCTTCTTCTAATAAAGTTATCCTGTTGCATCCTTTCTAATCTCCATAGAATTCTTTGTTTTAGGAGCTTCTTTTGTCCAGACACAATTGATTGGAATCTCTTTAATCAAAAAAAAGAAAAGAAAGAAAAGAAAAACACCAGCAAAGCTGCCACAGACACACATACCACACACCAAACAGAGAAACTGAATCACTTGGTGAAAATCACCACGGACATAATTAGAGCCAAATCCAGATGAATATCTCTCACTGCAAGTCCCAAACAACACTGATTAGCAAGATCTTGGTATCATAAACACACACAAAAAGAAACCAGAAAGCATATGCATATGAGTAGGTACACACAAACATGGCCATATTCTCAAAAGAACGCACACACAGTATAAGCAGCACAAAGCCATTTCCCAGTAAGCAGAGAAGATACAACACTCTCTGAACCAGTAAATCAGTTTTCATCTCTTTTAATGCAACTCTTCAACCTTCTCATTTCTTTTTTTTCTCTTCTCTCATCTGTTTTTGTCACTCTGCTACTCTGTCACTTTAAATCACTTCCTCTTTCTCCCGCTTTCTATTGCTGTTTCTCGATCACTCAGATGTAAGCCACTGCCAGGCCAGTGGCTTGTGTAGAGAGTTAAGATATGAAGTTAGCAGAGCAGTCATAATTGGTCTATAGAGTTGAAACTGAAGAAGAATACAGAAGAAAGCAAGCAGAAGAAATACAATGGAGAAAGAATTTAAGACAGAAGCAAAGCAGAAAGTAGGAATATTTAAAGAAGAGTTCATTTGTGGAGGCTGCTCTCAGACTTTAATTTCTCACAAACACACACTCAGTCCCAGTCAGTTCCTCTGAGAAATTAGTAGACTTCAAACAGAAAATGAGGAAGGAAAGAGGATGTGCCTAGACAGTGCCAACCAATTAAAGCAGGCTGCAGAGTGAGCTAGCAGACCTTGAATATTGTGTTGACACACTGATAAAGCAGCCAGACATGTTTTTGTGCTGTTTTCAAGAGACGTTAAAGGTGCTATGTATAGCAATATAGCTTCAACAGATCATTACCATGATGTTGAACAAATAAGATCCACGCCGAGGAAACCGGTAGCTTTACCGAGCTTTGTTTTCAAATACACAATAATACTCATACTTAGTGTTTGGCCTGTTTGCATGTCTTCACCCTACAACGAACTTGAAAACATGGCGCAACAGTACAGACTTTTTCTTTTTTTTGCTCTTTAAAACTTTGAAACAGCAACAGTAACTTAAAGTCCTTACAAGTAAAGTCCTTGTTTTTGTACCAATAAATTTAATAACTATTTATTGCTTTACAGCTTTTCTCTATCACTTGGATGCTGTTCTCAAATCAGGAGCACACACCCACATTAGCTGTTGTCATTGTTCTATCACAGGTGCATGTCATGGCACTGCTAATCACACAAAAGCATATACTGTGCGTATATGTAGTGTGACTTCACTGTACTATAAATAGTTGGTGTGAATTTTGCATATGTTTTGTTGTCTGTTTTCTGCATATGATGCCAGGAGTGATTTGTGTTGATAGCTGCAAGAATGAAAGGAAAGTGAGACCTGCTATGATGTATGTACAACAGTGGCGCTGACACAAAGACAGGAGGCAGCTGAAGATGTTAAGATTTTTGCTGGGAGTGACCAGGATTTACAGGATCAGAGGGACAGCTAAGTTTGAGCGGTTTGGAGACAAAGTTAGAGCGGCAAGGCTGAGATGGTTTGGACGTGTGCTGAGGAGGGATGGTGGCTATTTTGGACAAAGGATGTTGAAGATGAAGCTGCCAGACAAGAGCAAAATATCAGAGAAGATTTATGGATGTAGTGATGGAAGGCATGCAGAGGGTTGATGTGACAGAAGGAGATGGTAGAGATAGGTTGAGATGGAGGCAGATGATCCTCCATGACAGTGCCCAAATAGTGCAGTGGAAATGGCCCCCAAATATTGAGATACTTCTCCCAGAGGTAGAATAAAGCATAGCCATGATTTTCATATTCTCTAATGTCTCTAATGAAATTGATGCTTGGGTAAAAATACTGTAAAAGTGGTTAAACTCACAGATATTGAAACCCATCCTTCCATTTTATTCCGCTTATCCTTTTCAGGGTCGTGGGGGGGGGGCTGGAGCCTATCCCAGCTGCCATTGGGCAAGAGGCAGGGGACACCCTGTAAGGGTCGCCAGCCTGTCACAGGGCCAACACAGAGAGACAGACAACCATTCACACTCACATTCACACCTATGGGCAATTTAGAATTACCAATGAACCTAACCCCACTAACTGCATGTCTTTGGACTGGGGGAGGAAACCAGAGGCAGATATTGAGATATACCTCGTAAATTAAAAAAAACAAACAAAAAACTGCAAATTAATGTCAAACCGAATGGGAGATGCTATACCTGAACTCATATCATTTCAAAATGGAAAATCGGATTCACTGGGTGTGAAAATTGGGTGTGACAGTGGACAGAGGGTTCCTCTACCTGTTTTTATAGTCACAAAAACTGAATATTTTGATGCATTGAGGAAATACAGCACTGCAAATAAGTACAACAGGCGGAAGTTTCAAGTATGAAAATATGAGATGAATTGATTCATAAACTTTTTGATAGTTTCTGCTGTGATTGTCCCAGAAACTCCAAATATAGCTTGTTGGAAGATTCTGAGTTTACTGAAACATATATATGATATATGACTGTATCAGGTAGAGTCATTTTTTTAAAAAACTAATAGAATCAGAGGTCAGCATTAGCGATTAAATATCTTTTACTTGACGAATACATAAGTTGCCAGTACCCTTGAAATAATATTGACAAAATATCTTTTCCAAAGCTGGATATTGTCACTATAATAAATAAAAACAGGCCAATTGGCTGAGGGCAATTTGATGACCTCAAGCCATTATGACGCATTCACGGTGTAATTTGACCCATCCGCATGAGCCACAGTTGATGTAGTAGATGTCTTGCCACAGTAGATGTCTTCCTAAAATGTCCAAGGGATGATCTGAAAAAATAAATTTAGCATAGATAAAGAAACTGATGACTTGCTAACTATAACCATGTTTTACTGTGAAGCCATGCTTTTGAATGCTTTTTAAGGGATATTGGTCACCAACTCCACTTTTTGGACTTCATCTGTTTCTTTATATCAATTACCTTTGGCCACACCCTCATCTGTGTTAGATAAAATACTTTGTGATTTATACAGGATGTAATTATAACACTTGTCAGTATGATAACACTTATTCACTGAAAAAAGTCCATTAAACTTAGTCGAGCGGTAGATTTAACAGTGCGGATTTTCCACTGAGCCATCTAAGGTACACACGGGAACAGGAGAGAGCTATTTGGCGGACAACTTTAAGGAACTTTTAAATTCAGAAAGCTGAATTAATTCCTCATTCCCATAGGCTCTTTTGGTTGCACAAGTCACATCTTTTGATATATTTGATTTAAAATGTCTAATATGTGTAATATATATGAGTAGATGTCTATTTTTAAACACTGGTGTGTTATATTTCTATCTCTAAAGTAAAATAAGCCACTGATTTGATATTAAGGCATTTCAGTAAAAGAGTTTGAGGTGTTTGTGTGGCAAATATAGACTGTAGTCTTTGAATTCACATTAACACTGGATATTTTTTCTTGTAACTTACAGACTTGCCACTCACATTAAAATACTAAGGAGATGATGCTATTTTGAGCACACACACACACATATACTTGTAATGGGAACACAAGCACAAGGATCAGAAACTTGGGCAATTCAACATTTTCAATTAAATTTGAAAGACAAAAAACATTTAACATTAATAACTGAGACACTTGCAGTCACAGCTGAGTCAAATCTTTTTTTTAATTAATTGTTGCTACATGAGTTTAGAGGGTCAGAAATGTCCTCCAGTTACGAAGCCGTAATTGCCAGTGCTTAATTCAAATGGAGAGATGCCTGTCGTGTGTTTGTATGCTAATCGAAGCCATTGCGTCGCTATCCCTGTGACACTAATGTTCATGCTGTGTTCAAATGAGAGCATTCATCTGACGCTTTCTTGAGTTAATAACTTTCTTGCCCTTTCTGTCATGTGTTTACTACATTGGCAAAGTTGAAGACAGTATGCAGCGAGTGTGAAACAATAACAAGTCATTGATGACTACGTTCAGAACAGACTGGTAATCCATTAATAGAACTGGTTAAGCACTCCTCCAGATGGAACCGCTTGACTCATACTTGAATAATCCAATCAGCCCTCAGTTGGGTTGAAATTTCAGCATTTATGGGATTGTTTTTTGTGAATGGATGCATCTCATCCAACAGCACTAAGCTGGATTAGAAAAGATGGACAGCGATGCCTGACATTTTTGCTGTTTATCACATGAAGCTTGTGTTGTTTCAACTTCAGTTAACGGACCTACCGTGTGATGTATATTAATTCCATATCTTTGTAAATGCTTTATATTGATTGTATTATTAGGCTTCATTGATATGGCATCATTGCCATTTGTTAATTACGATGCATCAGTATTTTATATTTTCCATACTAAAAAGGGTTTTAGGGTCTTGTTTTATTTTTGATAATTCTTAAATGATTTTGTGTCTGAATTGGGGAAGATCAGTGGGTTTTTAGAACTTTATACTTGGTTTTGCAAGGATTCTGCTGCCCACCATGTATGTGCAATACTTGTTGGGCAAACTCTGAGTCTAAGTCACCATCCTGAACTCTGCCTCTGAAGCCTAACCCTAGGTTGACGCACGTCAGAGAGATTAGCTACTTTTTGATTCTGATGATTGCCTTTGCAGAAAAACAAAAACAAACAAAAAACCCAACACACACATTATGCTAGCATATGGGTCGGATTTAGATCTCAATGATGACTTTGACCTCATGGGGTGAAGTTTTTCTTTTTTTTAAAGTAGGATGTAGTTTGGTTTTTTTCAGTGGCTTTAATCAGCCATTTCAGAGCCTTCTACTCTCACTCCTAATAATCTCAATTACTGTAGTGCATTTTTTTTCTTAAATTTGCATCTGCAACAAAAATCGAAACTGCTGCAACTGTTGTATACTCCAAACAAATAATGTGGCAGATGTCTTAACATGTCCATTCACTTTGAGCACCAAGCATGGTGGTTCCGATTTGATCCTACTGCCTGCAGTGAGCTTTTGTTAGGCTTCTCTCACTAGGCTGGCTGCTTGGAGGATACAGAAGGCAGAGATGGCAGGATGTATGTTCTGCACTTAATCTGTACTTTCTTTTCCTACACACGTAATACATCTTTCAGTATAAAAGGTGGCAAAAATCCATTTAAAGTACACCATGGTGCCAACTACTGTTGCAATTCACTGCATACTGTAAGTGCAACTGTTAAACAATAGTTCATTGTGACAGTGAAGCATAAAATGTTGTGTGTTGTGACGGAAATCAAATGCGATAAGACTAACCTTTGTTGTAGTGGATAGATTTTGAGCCCAATATAGGTACGTTTAAGCAGGAGATGCATTTGAACATCAGCCTTCTATAGGAGATTGTGAATCAGGCCTTTGATGAAACTGATGTACAGTGCTGTGAAAAAGTGTTTGCCCCCTTCCTCATTTCCTGTTTTTTTGCATGTTTGAGCAATACGTGGTGATGTT
>JAMQGT020000379.1:0-13517 GCA_024447675.2 Pterophyllum scalare | reverse complement strand
GTCGCAAGCAGATGACACATGCGTTTCCCAAACTCTGGAAGCACGGCCGACAGTACGCGCCTGCAAAAACAGCAGCAGCTCATAAAAACTCAGACCCGAGAGCAGCAACAACAGCACGCGGAAAACAGTTTTCTTCCAGTCGTGACACAAAACACTTACTAAGACTTATCTGGAAATAAGGTGTTACCAGGCTATCGCTTTATCATTTAGGGGTTCTGTGTGTAGACTGATGGGCAGAAATTAGCATTTTAAAATGCATCCTGCACCAGTGTAACATGAATCCTGCTGAGAGAAGCAGCAGAACATCAATGGATGGATTCATCAAATGTCAGAGATAGCAGCGATTTTTGTTAAACTCTTCAGCTAAGATCGCTTTTTTTAAAAACATTTTAAAGCAGTAATTTATTTTAAACACTGAATCAGTCCAAGGTTTCAGGGAATTATGCAACCAGGTGCCACCTGGTCTGTAAAACCTGCCAGCATCTGAAAAAGGAAGCTAAAGAGTTAAATTTACTACAGTTAGAGTCTGTTATCTCTCACTTCAGCTGAGCCAACAACAGTGAGAGCTGCAGGACACTCCCTCAGTGCGCGCACACACACACACACACACACACTGAATAAATATTTTGCTGTTTCTTAATGCAAAGGGTTGAGTCACCGGTTAAATAAATGGGAAAGACACGCCTCAGACTTTGTTAGAGAGCCTGACTAAATCAATACCTGCCGACATCACAGTCATCATCAGGGAGTGAAGATCATGTGAGATACGCAGCAAACATCTGGATGTTTGTAATTGATGATTTCAGTGGCACTTGCCCCCTGACCCCCTAAAAATGCTTTCTGCTTTGCATGTGCAGAAAACCTGAGAGGAAATCTTCATGAAACACAACTGAGCCATTAAAATGCAGAGGTTTTATAAATGAAAATAAACGAGCTTATTGACCTGTACAGGAGCCACATGCACATTAAAAGGTTATTTCACTGAATAAAACAAATGAGACAGTTTTATTCAGTGCATGGATCATAGTGAGTGACAATAAGAAAATGAATGACCAGTAATGCAGCATCTTGGACACCTCACAATATCCAAATGACAAAAACACAAACCTATCAGAATATCTTTTTTCTCACATCGTGTGACCTCCACGTGTTCCTGATGGACAGTAACACCTGCCAGGATTACCTCACGAGCGCTCATAGTGGGTTTACCTGAACAGTGCGGGGCATCACAGATGACCGTGTTGATGTCATGCAGCTTCAGCACCTCTCCACAGACCAGACAGGTGTCAGGTGTTGACAGGCCCAGCAGATGAGACAGGTGAGCTCCTCCAGGTAAGCTGACACAGATTCATGAAAACATTCAGATCACATCCTGACGATTCTGATCCTAGGCTACTTTGATGAGAAAGCTAATGCTGTAGCTGTAGCTGGAAAGGGGAAAAAAGCTGTCTGCTGATTGGTCCCTTAATTGTAATGAATAATAGCAACTGTGTTAATAATGTAATCAGAGAAAAACTTTTGTAACATCAAACCAATTAAAGGTGATCTATTCTGCTCACTACTGCAGACCTGCTGAGTGAAGAAATCCCTTAAACACAATCTGTCTGACAAAGTGAAGCTTTACAATCCAAAGAACCAGCTGAGAAACAAAGTCACGTCTATCAGCCTGGAAAGGGTTACAAAGACATTTCTAAGGCTCTGGGACTCAGAGAACCACAGTGAGAACTGTCATCCACACATGGAGAAGACCCGGAACAGTGGGGAACCTTCCCAGGAGCAGACGCCTTCCAAAATTACTCCAAGAGCGCATGACGACTCATCCAGGAGGTCACAGAAGAACCCAGAGCAACATCTAAAGAACTGCAGGCCTAACTTGGCTCAGTTAAGGTCAGAGTTCATGATTAAACAATAAGAAAGAGACTGGGCAAAAATGGCCTCCATGGGAGAGCTCCAAGGAGAAAACCACTGCTGACCAGCAAGAACACAAAGACTCGTCTCACATTTGCCAAAAAAACATCCTGATGAGCCCCAAAACTTTAGGGAAAATATTCTGAGGATGGACGAGACAAAAGTGGAACCCTTGGGAAGGTTTCAGTCCTGTTATATCTTTCACAAACAGAACCTCAGACCAACAGTCAGACATGGTGGTGGGAGTGTACCTCGTCAAAGTCTGGACTTTAATCAGATTGAGATGCTTTGGAATGACCTTAAACAGGCCCTTCATGCGGGAAAACCCTCCACTGTGGCTGAATTCAAACTATTCTGTAAAGAAGAGCGGACCAAAGTTCCTCCACAGTGATGTGAAAGACTCACTGCCAGCTATCACAAACGTCTGACTGCCGAGGGCACAGCCAGTTATCAGGATTAGGAGGCAATGACTTTCTCACACAAGGCAGGCAGGTTTAGAGAGCTTTGTTCCCCTAATAACTGAAAAACAAACGTTTTGTATTTACACGAGTTATCTGTGTGTAATATTAAAATTAGTTTGATGATCGGAAACATGCAAGTGTGACAAATATGCAAAAAACTAAGAAATCAGGAAGGGGGCAAATACTTTTTCACAGTAGTTTAAATGAGAGAAAATAAGAAAAAGGGAGAATAAATGCATGTTAAAGGTCCTCTAGTGAAATTAAAAAAGTTTTAGAGGTGTGTAAAACATTTTCAAATTTCAGCAGTTTCTAAAACTTGCATGTGTTTCTGGGAGATGACTTTAAAACCAGGGTTTTCTACCGTATCAGCAGAGCATGAAGCCGCCCTCCTCCTCCTCCTCCTCCTTCTCCACCTCCCCTGGTTCTGCTCCTGGCTGCAGACCCATTCAGGGCTCTGCCCACCCACCTCCTCTGATCCAGGATGTGCTGGCGGAGGAACCGGATCCTCTCCTGTTGAGCACAGTAAGAAAAACCCATCTCATCAGTTTCATGCTCCACTTTCTTCTTCACACATTCAGAGTTTCATGTTCAGTGAATAACATCCCCCACAGCACCACCACCACCACCCGCATTCTTTGAGAAACCAAGAGCGTTCAGTTTCAGTGTTTGCCATGCAGAACTAAAACATGGTTCTCACACAGCAGGAGGGTGACGGCAGACTCTGTCAGCTGAAAGAAAAAAAGAGAAGCACAGATAAACGGACGTGTTGCAACTACAGACTTGCTGATGACTGATTGATAACGTGGATCAAAGCTGCTGCCTCTGCCTCTGACAGCCTCCTTACGCTGTGTGAGAGAACAGTTAAACCTGAAATCATAATCCAAAAATACCTCACTTCACATAAAACCAGTTAACATAAAATGTGAAAACTAAAATAAAGGCAGACGCATTCACGTTAGCTTGTGGTGCCATTTATGAGTCCACTCTCCCACCGTGAATTTGTGAGTCTGCTTCTCCTGCAACTCTTCATAGTTTTTGAACTTGTCCCCTTGCTGCAGCACAGATGACAGGAAGTTGTTTAACATTGCACTTGATTGTAATTTTCCACTTGAAATAGCGACACTGTAATGCTCTGCAGTGAAGCATGGCTAACTTTGGGCCTCAAGCTGCAGAAGCTTGGGTAACTCAGTTTTATGCAAAAAATGATTGAAAAACATAATTAATGCCATTAGAAATGATTAGAATAAGGAAACAATATAGGTGTGATAAACGCAAACAGAGCCCTCTGTCATTTTACTGGTAGCTTGGGGGGTAGGAGGGAACCCGCAGCAAAAGAATGGCTTCAGCTTTAGACTCTGACTGCAAACTAAAAATAAAATATACAAAATCCTGAAACATATGAGACCAAATTCAGCCCAGCAGCATCTCTGCAGCTCTCCTAATCATCTAAATGGAGCCCATGAGGCTGCACTTGGCTCAGATTTTGCCGTGACACAATGTGGCGTCTTGCAGCAGCCCGACGAGTCCGCCAAACACATCTCAAGCACACACTTAGAAATGCAGCCACGTGAAAAATTCATGGTTGATTATGTTTCACTATGCACTAACGAAGAGAAGAAATCCATAAAGCAACAATTGTGTGATTTATTTGGAAAACTGTCATCCTTACCGCTGTGAACTCTCAGTCTGGTCCTTCACATGGCCACAGCCTACAAGCAACACATGCAGCATTCCACAAACAGTCACTAAACTGTAGACGGCAACAAGTTCAGAGGAAAACCAAAGTCCATGCAGACTTAATTGAATTTAGCTTTCTGAAATTAAAGTTCAAAGCATTCTACAGCAGTAGGTTATTTCCCAGAAATGTCACAACAGCAACTGCCAAAACAAATAAAACAAATGTGTTAACAGATACGCTCTCTCAACGTTTGCCACAACACTTGTGATGAACATTAGAAACACAGCCTTCACAGCACAAAGTGATCTAACAGCAGGGCAGCACAGGATGCTCGGTCCAGGATAGACTTTCCCGCTTTGGTTCCTCGGATCCAAACAACGAGCGTCACACAACAACTAGCTGCCAACGCACTTCAGGTTGCACTTGCACAGCAGAACTGTTGAGCGCCTCGGCACAAAGAAACCTTTTTTCAGCTGTCTAGCAGAAAGCTAGCAGGGCTAGCCTTTAAAGTTACCGGTATGAATGCTGCACAGTGACACACAACCTGCAGTACAACCTGCTCACACTGTGATGGTCAAGAGAAATGCCATCATCTGAAGCCAACACTGTGCAAAGCATGGCTGCATTAGGCAGGCTTGGGTACCAGACTCAGAGCTGGGCTCTTGCATGAAAACTGCTCGACTGGCACGGGTCAACAAAAAAAACTTTTTGTGACTGTGTGAGTGCAGACTGCAGCTTGGTCATTAGCCTGATTTCTAACATGTGGTTAAAGTTGAGTCTATTTTAACCCAGATAAACCCACACTGTATTTACAGCCACCATCATCCCCAATGCACTGCTGGGATTCTTGATTTTGTGGGGAACACTGAGAAAGGCTTGTGAAAACAAAGTTCACTTAAATGAAACTGAATGCCGTTTCAATCTCTGGACATTTTAAGTGTCATTTGTTTGCTGCTGTTTGTTTCAGTATTTATCAGGTTATTTTAGCTTCTGCTCAGGTCCGGGTGACTTTTCATTGTCACTCTGACTCAGGTCTCTGTGAGGAGTTCAGACCTGCCCCCTCTTTCCTCCTCTCACGCTTTCATTCTGCAGATTCTTCAGATGCCTCTCTGCTCCGTGACCTTTCACCCCCAGCAGCAGCTGTTCTTCCTCTTTGTCCGTCTCATCGAAATAGCACACCTTCACTCTGGTAGCAGGAGTGGGCGGGGCTTGCAGGTAAAAAAAAAAACCCTGCCCTCGGGCACAGGTCTCCTAATCCTCGTGTTGTCAGAGGATCAGTTTACATCATCTTTACGAGGCTGGCTGTCGTCCAATATCCTCGAAGAAAATATGAGCTGTGGTCTGAAAAAAATGTAAGCCACCCAGGAGCGGCTGTGTGTGCTGCCAGACATTTTTGTTTGAGGGTTCAGAGCTGGTTTAAGGTTCAAATTTGAGTTCCTCTTATAAATAAGGGCGTAAAATACAGTTAGGACTATAAGTTTTTGGACAAAGGCAATTTTTTTTTTTTTGCAGTTCTTCCTCTCCACATCATCACCGTGGATTTTAAAACAAACAATCAAAATGGATGGATGGAAGACATGACTGAAGTGACTGAAGTGCAGCTTGGAACAAAAATATTCCATCCATCCATCCATGGCTGGAGCCTAACTGTCACAGGGCGAGAGACGGGGCACACCCTGACCTGAAGTGTGTGTGTGTGTGTGTGTGTGTGTGTGTGTGTGTGTGTGTGTGTGTGTGTGTACCTGCTCTCTCTCAGGGTGATATGAAGCACAGATGAGCCGTCTGCAGCGTTGCATGAATCCTCCGGTCAGAGACGCAAACAGATCCAAACCCAAGAGGAAGCCTGCAGCACAGAGTGGAACCAGTAAAACCGGAAAAACTGCAAATCTGATTGGTCAGTTTTTGCCTTATAAGATGTCTCTTTGTGTTGATGTCTCTTTGAATTGAATGAATGCTTTTCCAGGCTGTTAGAAAGTTTTAAATTCGACCTAGTTTCAACTATTCATCAATTCCCTGCTAACATGGCTGAAATACTGACGTTATCTTCACAGTTTCTGTGCTGTGGTGAATTCTGAAACCTGACTGAAACTCTTCAGATAAACCGTTTCTCTGCAGATGATCAGTCAGCTGTTTTACAACTACTCTTTCAAGGATCTTTGAGAGAAGTTGTTATAAAGTGGGGAATTATCCATAGAGGCCAACAACAGCCTGGAAAGAGGTTTATGTCTGCTGTGAGGTTGGATATTTTAGCATAGTCCTGAAGACATTGGAGGAACTGCAGTTTTTTCTGGTATTTCCTGCCTGTCTTCATTTTTCATGCCTGAATGTTTGTTCAAACTGAATGTGGCAGCACTGAATTCATTCTAATCTTTATGTACTGTAGTGTGAATTATCCTCTTCTGAAGTTCAATTTTGAAATTCAAGTTTAATATATGCTAAAAAAACAACAACACTAAATTCAATGTGACTTAAAATTTTGATGTCAATTCCTGTCTGATGTGATACCGAGGATGAAACAGGTGGTGTAGTTTGGTTCTGACGGCTCTAGCAGGCACTTCTTGCTGATCACGGTGATGTTCCTTCGCTGGAGGATGTTGAACGAGTCCACCAGGTCTCTGTAGATGTCTGAGGCGTAACCTGATCCGTTCACCTGGATCGCCACCTTGACCGGAACTACCGGGACACAGCATCACGTCCTTTACCACTCACACTCAAAGTACAGGGCTGTTCTTGGCAGGTGTGCTGGCTCACCTCTGGCCACGATGTCCTCCGTCACCTGGTGGTGCACCTGATCCAGAATCCAGAACACCAGGAAGTCCAGCGCCACCAGCAGGCTGCATACAATCAGGTGTCTGAAGACTGAAACCAAGCCCACCATCACCACCTGCAGCTCTCTGTCTGTCAGCTGAAATGACACTGCAGGAGAGGCGCTTCAGTTAACTTCAATTACCTTTAGATCACTTTGTTACTTTAATGGTTACATTAATTGATCCACAAACCATGACATCATCCAACACCAGGAAGTCAGGCACACAAGCTAACAAACAAATTAACTATTTAGTCTCACACACACACACACACACACACAGAGACAGATGTACTGACATGGCGTGATGTACGTCTTGGCCTCTCTGCGTGTGATTGGAAAGACAGAGGCTCCGCCCACTGAGGTCAACCTTTGGTCAAGGTCTTTAAACTGAGCGCTGATGTAAATGTTATCAAATTTGATATCATGGAGATACCTGTGTCTATACTGCACTGCCCTGCAGACACACAAACACACCAACACGCATCAGCAACAGCCAGACAAAGTCTACTGTGTAGTGCAGTGAAAGGCAATAAAAGAAAATAAAGGAACAAGAAGAAAAAATTTAATTGAAATTAAATCAATATAGCAAAGTGAAACAGAATAAAAACAGCTTGCTAAATGTCATTTACTTAAAAAAAACAAAAAAACAAGCACAGCAGTGTCAGAAGACCTCAAAGTGAGTAAAGTGTGTCGGACGGAGCGGGGTCGAAATAAAACTGCTGAGATGAGATTACAGATGATTCTCTGCTGCACACATGTGTTGTGCTGTGGAGCTATGAGAGACTTCCTGAATCTGCCCTTGTGTAGCTGAAGTCAGTTGAAGCATGTGGTTTGCATTTAGTGACCTAAAGCACGCAGAGTGTGTGTGCAGATGTCGTAAACTACAATTTGCAAATGAAATAAACAGAATCATGTAGCTGAAGGAAACTGAAGGCTGCATATAAACAGTGTGTGTACATAAATACAAATAAAACCTGTACAGTGCTGTGAAAATTATTTGCCTCCTTCTTGATTTCTTATTTTTTTGCATTTGTCACACAACTCTTTATATTAGACAAAGATAGCATGAGTAAATACAAAATGCAATTTTTTTAATGATGATTTCATTCATTAAGGGAACAAAGCGCTCCACGCCTTCCTGCCCTCTGTGAGAAACTCATTTCCCCCTAAACCCAATAGCTGGCTGTGCCGCCCTGAGCAGCAAGAACTGCAGTCAGGAGTTTGTGAGTCTTTCTCATCACTGTGGAGGAACTTTGGTCCGCTCTTCTTTACAGAAGAGTTTGAATTCAGCCACAGTGGAGGGTTTTCCAGCATGAACGGCCTGTTTACGGTCATTCCAAAGCATCTCAATCTGATTTAAGTCTGTGATGGGATCACCGTCCTGACGGCCGGATGTTCTCCTTCAGGATTTCCTGCTAGAGAGATGAGTTGATAGTTCCATCAGAAGCCCCAGACCATCACACCACCACCACGTCTGACAAACACTTGACTGTAGTTCTTGCTGCCAAAGGTTTAAGAGCAATGACTTTTCCACACAGGGCAGCTTTGGATCACTTTGTTCTTTTAATGAAAGAAATCATCTTTTAAAAACTGCATTTTGTGTTTACTCAGGTCATCTTTGTCTAATATTAACATTTGTTTAATGAAGGAAGCAAATATTTTTTCATGTCACTGTAAAAGACTCAAAGTGAAACTTTGAGCTGAAGAAAACTGAAGTGTGCGAATGAATGACATTGAAGTGTTTTAATCTATATTATGTGAACTGAAGTGTACGGACTATGTGTAGTAGCTGAAGTGTTCATTGAAGCGTGAAGCCATTCTAAATTAGATTAAGTGAAGTTTCTGTCTAGAGGAAACAACCTGACCTCAGGAAGGAGCAGGCGAGCAGGATGAGACCAATGTACGCCAGCGGTCCAGCCAGTTTCTGAAACACTTGCAGGTCTGAGGAAATCTCTGCCATGATGTCCTGAGACACCTGGTGCAGAGAGCGGCTGCTGTTGGCATCCAGGTCAAAGTCGAACGAGGCGGAGACGTTGAACTCAAACTCGCGCTTCATTTTCTCAAACGCTACGATGACAGCTGAAAGAGGACGGAGTCAGACTCTCTGCGAAGGCCGTCAGCAGGTGTTAAACAATAATGAGGAGATGAACTCACGAGCTGCAAGGCGCTTCCTCAGGTGGTTGGCGATGTAGGAAGGGATGATGCAGAAGAACTCACCCGCTGACAGAGACCAACCATGACAGAAATAAAGAGATGTAAACATGAACATTAGAGTTAATTCTGAGATTTTAATCAAATATGGAGTTTTTAATCTCTGCCAATCTGACATTTTTTCAGAATAAATATCTTAAACATGTGCTTTTTATGTAAAATCCTCTAATGAATTATAATAAAGATGAAAACAGTTCTCCTGGATCTGGAAGAGTAGAACTGTAGAAAACAAATACTGATGTTTCTTTGTCAAGTTTTAATGTTTAAATCTCAGAAATGAGAGCTTCTGTAATTTGGAGCAGCTGAGGATTAACCCTCAACACAAGGACTGGGATCAGTGAACGCACCACGTGCCAGGTTGCAGAGTGGCAGGAAGCCATCCACGATGTCACACAGGAAGTTGAAGTCCCCCAGAAGGTTGGAGCAGTCGCTTTGAGCTTCCTTGAACACCACCTGGCACTTCCTGTACGGAGTGCCCAGCTTTTCATTACAGACGTCTCCGATATCGGCCAGGAAGTGGAGGACGTTCCTCAGTGTGCGAGCTGCAGGGTCAGAGGTCAGAGGTGTAGTAGTGAGTTTCTGCAGGTCTATGGTGAGTGCAGTAGATGTGCCATATTATAGCAGCCAATACCCTTCTGCACCTAGCATCTCATATTTAAGCTGCTTCAGCACAGTAGCACAGTGCTACACATCTGAAACCCACCTTCTTCAACAATGTAGTATCTGGCTTTATCAAACCCAAAAATGTAATTTAATACCCGACATCACCGACGCCCGCTGCTGTCTGTGCATGTGGTGTCCCAGGTCTGCATATGGAAGGGCGAGCAGGTCCCAGACCAGAGCCGAGCTGCTGAATGCAAATCACTGAAAATATCAGTCTTCTTTTTCCTCCAGAGTTCCCAACGGACAACTTGAAGAAGAATGTGACTTTCAAAATAAAATGAGGAAAAAGCGCCACTCTGCTGTCTTTCTAGAAGCTTTGAGCTTCATTTAGGACAAAAAAACATTGATTTTATTTTTTATATTTTATTTAAAGTGAAAACTGCAAGAAGATTCTGTAACTGTTGGGATTTCATGTACAACCACTACAAACATTTAACACTTTCCTCACCGCTATATCATAAAAACTCATCACTCATTACCAATATTAATTCAACATTAATTAACATTTAGAGTACAAAACCTGCTTATTGCAAACCGGCCATTCTAAGCAGTGGTAGGAGATCTTGCATGCGTGGGACTCACACCCACTGAAGTGGCAGCTCAGGTGCTTTAACACCTTTTGTTTATTTTGTAACATCATAGGTCCAAATGCATTGTGTTTGCATTTATAAAGCATCTTTCTCCATCTTAACTACAAGCACACACACTTCTATACACCTCACATCCATGGCCAGCCTAGAATCAACAGTTAACCAAGCATACAAGTTTAGATCGTCCCCAGATCAGATTTGAACCATGAACCTTCCCTCTGAGACGCCAGATTGCTCACTATTCATCTCCTGTCTGTATCAATGCACCCTCTCTTAAGGCATCCTCTGACCTGTCTATGAGCTCTGTTCCTTTTATGTCCCATTTATGAGCCCTCCTCTGCTCTTCTACTATTTAGAGATTCCCCCCATGATCCTTTGAAGCCCATCAGGTGCCTGTCTCTGCAGGAACCTGAGTAAATGTGGTGGGAACACAGATGGTTCTTGTGTCGCCACTGCTCCATCAAGAATACACGCAGACGTGACACATACAGTTTTCAAGACTCCCTAAAACTTCCTTTTTCCTTGCTTCAGGAAATAATATGGATCTCAGTAGATACGGATCAAATTTGACCCAGAGGAGCTTGAAGGGACAAAAATTTGTAGGGCCTGTATAAGAATATAAAATTTGTAAATATCTTCATTTTTGTGTATTTTGGCTCACTTTAGGAGAAGTAATTCAATTTCAGGTTAACATAATGACATTTGGGGTATTTTTACTGCTGTCAAATATCAGAACGGGTCAAGTTTGACCCAGACAGGGCGTAGGGGTCAAAAAGGCCTGCAGCTGACTTACCAACATGGCGGGCGCTGTCTGTCATGGCGTCGATGAATTTTTGGACTCTTCCTGCGACGGCGTAAGCGTTCCTGCTGATCTCTCTGATTTGGTCAAACGCAGCTGCAAACCAACACAAACACTAGTGCTCACAATATTATTTTAATAAAAGTGGATCAAATGGCAGAAATAAAATTCATATTTTGCAAATGGTTTAAAATTGAAATTAATTTAAATATAAAAATATTAGTGGTGCATTTTCAGAAGTATTAGTGGCTGTAATATATAAGAACAGAAATATTTTTAGTTTTAAGAGCTATGATGGGAAAGCGGGCGGGTCTTACAGAAGAGGGGCGTGGCTGCTTTTTGCATCAGTTCCTGCGTTTGATTGGCTGCCAGCTCAGCGCCACACATCAGGCTGGAGGCGGCTCGCTCGGTGTTCTCCAACGTGTTGCTGAGCGGACCGGACAGCAGCTGCGACACAAACATGAGGAGGATGAAGTTCCTGCCGTGGCCTGAAACATGAGAGGAGAGGGACTGTGGCAGCGTGATCAGGGACCTCATCTCTCACTGACAAGTTCTGATTGTCTGAAAGCTCTAACTCTATTGGGAACTTTGACTTTGATAACTGGCTATTTTTAAAAGCTCAGCCTATATTTGGAAGTCATAATTCACTTTAGGAGCTCTGACTCTAATAGGGGCCTCCAATGCTTTTTGGAAGCTCCAGCTTTGTTTGGGAGCTCATGCTCTACTTGAAAACTCCACATCTGAGTTCTGACTCTACTCAAAACCTTGAGAGTACCTAGTCTATGTGTAGCTCCACATCTATTTGTGACCACCAACTCTATTTCAGAAATCTGCTTGGAAGCTTTGCAGTTGGAAGGTCGTGAGTGAAGACCTACAGCTTTTTTTAAAAATTTTTTGCAGGTTCTGACTCAGTTTGGGGGTTCTAACTCTAAGCACCACCTCTCAGAGCCCTGACTCTGATAAACAAGATAAAGGTCATTAACGAAAAGAAGATAAATGACCCTCAAAGTTTTTAGGTTAAGTGCAAACCTGAGCACAGGGAGGGCAGCATCACCATGATGCTCTCCTTGACTCTGACTGACAGTCCCATACCAAACGCCGCCAGACCAGCCAAGACCAGCGTGGTGTGGACGCAGAACCAAAGGGGCTGTTTCTGCAGGAGGAGAATCATGAGTCCGTACAGAGATGCAATCAGCAGCCCGGACACAAATGCCACCATCCTCTGCCCCACCTCCACCAGGTGAGCACTGAGCTTCCTCCTGCTGCTGAGGCGAGAGCGTCCCGCTGGTCTGCGAAAGGCAAGATAGGGATCAGCATGTGTTGACCCACATAAACATGAAGTTACAGTGCTGCCCCCTGCAGGCCGTGATGTTCATCACAGCCTCCATCATTGGAACAAATGAGATATGCAGTCGTCATGGGACAAATTCAATAACATAACAAATAAAATTTTCAAACAGCAGTCTGGTCTTATATACTTGTATACAAACATTTGTCAGTACTGCCTCACTTTCCTCTGTGGCTCATTGTTTCAAACTGAACACTTCACAAATACAACATTTCAGTGGCGCACTGTAGTCGTACATATACACCTGAAAACTTGAATTATTGAATGAATGAATGCAAACAGAACAGACTGCCAAAACTGAATGTTGTTGGTGTTTGTAACACGCCGTGGACACACAGACACAACTACAACTGACTTTAAAGCTCTTAAAATGTGTGCGTCGTGTCTGTGTGTTCAGACACGAGTTATGATAGATATCCACTGCCTCCAATTTCATGATTACTGCTCCTTCTGCAGTTCCTCCAATGACCACTTGAGGCTCCAATAGGGAATCGGTCCCCATAGACTCCCATATTAAAACATCCAACTATGTAAGCAGCCTGGTTAAAAACAGTGATGTTGGATATGGATCATTTCCCACTTTGTGACAGCTGTACAGGGGTTAAAGTTTTATAATGCACAAATTGGGATGCTGTGACAGCTTAAATTTAGGGATGTATGTTAGTTTGGTTGTTTCTGATTCACTACAGCAATAGATGGCACACAGATAGGGATCAAACCACCAGCCTTCCAATTAGTTTCTGACCTGCTGCTTGTTTCTCTCTCGGCTCAGCTTTCTCATAGGGGGTGGACACATTGTTGGGTTTCTCTGTATTATTGTAGGGTCTTTATCTTACACAATGCACCTTGAGGTGACTGTTGTTGTGAACTGGTGCTATATAAATACAACTGAATTGTTATTTCAGCTGTTGTTCTGCCTGGTAACACTCTTTGAGTTTCAGTAGGGATGAATCCATAGATTTTTTTTAAGCACAGATACTGTGTAACTCCATATTTCCTGGTCAGAGGGGTTCCCCTGAGTGCATGTTTAGTGCACTTCCTGGTTGACCC